>ML795004.1:253633-265271 GCA_009831015.1 Picea engelmannii | reverse complement strand
GAGTGTAGCTTTGCACACTTTTCCCTTTAGCTTTTCTAAAATTTTGCCAATCCATAATAGCTTTCTGCATGTATGCTAATGGATAAAATTGTCTTTTAAGTGCAACAATAAAATTATTCCAAGAGGATAAAACTTTACCATGTTTCTTCATGTCTTCTTGAGTTTTGGTTTCCCACTAAATGAGTGTTGGACTTTCCAATCTAAGAGAAGCAAGTTGAATCTTAGTTTCATCATCTTTGATTCTTTGTATCCTACAATATAGTTCAATCCGACGAATCCAGTTATCCAATTATGTAGCATTTACCTCTCCATTGTACATAGGCAATTCAAACTTAATATCAAGCTTAAGCAAAGGAGTTTGTAGAGGAATTTTACCATGTTCTTTTGGAGAATTTGGAGGTGGTTGTGAAATGGTAAAAGAGGTGAAGGAGGTGGAGTATCACCATTCCCTCCATTTCCTTTTGGATTTTTATCACCACTATCTTCATTACCCTTTAGAGGATTTGAGCTTTCACCTTGGAACCTTGCATTTATTTCTCCAAATAAAACTTTCACCATTTATGTCATATCATAGAAATCTTTAATGCAAGTTTCATCCTCTGAAGTAATAGTTTCATGACTCTCCTCATGAGCCATACTTGGTGAATATCTCCTTGAAGCTTGAGGTTATTGTGTAGATATCCTTCTTGAAAGTTGATAACTTGGCTCTACAAGTTGACCTTCTCCTCTTGTGAGCTTCAACCTTGTAACCATCAGAAAACAAACACTTGAAAACAATCAAACCTTCAAAAACCTATGCTCTCATACCAACTTGATCTGAAAATGAAAAGGCTTGAGTCACTTTAAAATTGCAAGTGAAATTTGTATGTGCTTGGGTAATAGGATCAAGTTACAAATACATTAAAATTAACAAGTTTTTACTTAATCATGAGCAGTATAAACAGACATAACAACCATCAAAGTAAACACATTAACACAACAAAATGATAAAGGAGTTCACCCCTCTTTTGGGCTACATCTCCTGGTCCAACTTCTAATGGATCATTTTCATTAATTCTCAAAGTGTACAAAAGAGTGCTTTAAAATGATAAGAATGAAAAATAGATGGCTTTGATGGCTCCAAAAAGTTCAAAAACCCCTAGCTGGGCTCTTCCTCCATCTGGTTTGGCCAAAAACTGAATAGGAAACACTTTGTGGAATTTTTCCCAATTTTGTGTTGTCTTTGCTCTTCCGATTTGTACCTGTGTGTGACTAACCTGGCTCAAAGTTGTTACCCATGCCAAAAACTCATCACGCATGCCATTCCGGATTGTGGGTGCAATTGTCACATGGTTAAAGGGTGAAGAACGTGGTTGTTGAGGAAAAGATATGAAATGATATTACTCAAACATTTTCAGATCCTGCTTGGCTAAAGAAAGATAGACAAGAATATCACCCTATGTTTATAGCCATCAAAACTGATATCCTCATTCACAATAATTGTTTACAAGTGTTTAGGCTTTTTTTTTATAATTAAAAGCTTGCTGAAAAAATATTTTTTTATGTAATTTTCTGAACATACCAGATGTTGAAATAAATATAGAGATAGAAGTAAAAACACTAAGTCAAAAATCAACAGATATGAGACATAAAGAAATCCTTTATTTCATTCCAATTCATCAAAGAATCTTTCTCTTTACAAAATTTCCTGAGGAAGTTTTGGACCAAAGTCAAACTTAGACATCCCCAATGAAACATACAAAAGGACTTATGACATAAAATCAAAAAACTGAACTTGAAAAGATGGAGCAGCTTTCCACAGATTGTTGCCCACTAGACTTTGCACAATAGCCTTTGTCAGTCATGAAAACTAATTCAGAAACAAGCAAGTATACATAGACTATCAAAGATAGATCATCACCTCTGGAAAACAAGTGTCTAAATGATGTAATTTAGCCCTGAATCTCTCTATCTACAATAGGACCCTGCTATCATAAAAAATAATTAGGCTTCTAATGAATTAAGGAATGAATGAAAACTGAATTATCTCAACAAAAACTTAAAGAGCAAACCTTAGTATGCTTCTCCTTCTATTCTCCTCTTGTTCCTCCCTTTTCTTTTACCTCTAAGCAAATTGGAATTGGTTCAAGTAGTTGAACTACTTCATTGGTTAAGTTAACAAAAACTCAAAACAACTTTTTTAGTTAAGGGGGGAAAGTAATAATCATAATAAGGGTTTTTTTTAAATAAATAGTAACTGGTAGGTGGGACCCCTTGTGACTCCCTTTAGATTTTAACAATCATAAAACAAATAGTTAATTAAACAAAACATCCCTCCTTGTGACTCCCATCATCACATTCATATTTGACAATTTATCTCAATAATAATTGAAATTATTTCCAAAATATATTACTCATATATCCCCAAAAATAATGTGTTGTCCAAAATTCGAGAAGTCAACTGTTATTATAAATTTATAATTAAAAAAAATAAAATTAAAATCCATATTTTCCACTCTGAGATGCAA
Organism: Picea engelmannii; assembly: GCA_009831015.1. NCBI lineage: Eukaryota > Viridiplantae > Streptophyta > Pinopsida > Pinales > Pinaceae > Picea > Picea engelmannii. Next base: position 262,764 of record ML795004.1, on the reverse strand, counting down.
TCCTTCCCTTGTTGTTGTTGTCACCTTTTGATATCTATGAATTTGCCTTAGGTTGTGTTGAGCCTTTAGGCCTTAATCTCACTAATCACATGAGAGCAATCATCCCTCAAATGCATGTGGGAGGAAATAGATTTATCAGAGCCATTGAAGGGTGAGGAAGGGGCAACAATGGCTTTTACTTTGTTAGGGGCATGGTGGGACTCATTTTTCAACCTTTTATTCGCATGGGAAGACTGAATTAGTGAGTGGACAGGGGAATCTTGGAAAATTTGATTGATAGGTGGGGGAGTAGGTAAAGACAAATTGGGCCAGCCATGATGTTGGGAGACAGTCGGGTGGACAATCTCTTGCCATCTGTCATTTTCGGGAACTTCAGGCTACAATGAGACATGAGGAGGAATGAGGATACCAAGGACCTATGGGGCTTGGAAGGGAGGCATTGCAGACCTATGTTGGACCCCTCCTTGCCCAATCCAATCAAAAAACTCAGCCTGAAATAGCTGGCCTAACTCTTGCGAGTCAACATCAAAGTGTATGAAGAATATTGGCCTTCAAGGGCCCCTGTTCCAATTACCTCTTCCTCATTTACCTCTTCCATGGCTACCTTGGCTCAAAAAGATCATTCCTGTATACATAATTGATTAGAAAATAGTCTCTTTAACAACCATACATTTTAAAATATGAAATAAATTTTGGCTCAACAACATATCAGACTCATGCAATCCAATCCATACAAATTGTCTAATCATTTTCAATGAGTAGGGGGTGAACAAAGGTCCTGGGATAGGCGAGGGGTTGTATTGACCAAAAAATGTTAAAATGAGGGGAAAAAGATCATGGTTACTGCTCATAGACAACAAACAATTAACTATAACGTAAACCAAAGAACATATCACTGTAATCCATCCTTGCGATCTTAAACTGTTACAATACATAGTTCTTCTTAACTGTAATTAAATTTTAGGAACATGGAGTGGATAATGGATATGGGAAGGCAAGGGGATTGTAATTAGAGAAAAAGTGAAATAGTGGTAGGGGAAAGAGCGGATACTGTTTGAAAAATCCATTAAGTAATCCATAAAACAATTTTCTATTTAATGCAAATGATCCAACATTAACCAAATAATTATTGTGATCAACCAAACAATCATTGTGTATAGTTTAACCATTACTATGTGCTAAATTGCTCACTATCCACATTTAAATCCTTAACACAGTGTCACCATACTCAAAATAACATGCCTTCCATAACAACCTATAGAATAATTATGTTTCCTCTCAGTTGTCCCATTATATTTAAAACAAATTTCAAATGAACACACATTCATTTGTTTTCACTATGTTCAACATCAAAACATCAACCACTATCCATGAAATGCTTCCTCAAATCAAACACAGACACAAGTTATTTTAAAATCGTGCCTGATTCCATTCCTCTAATCAATTTAACAATTAACTTGTAATGAAACCATATTGTTTTAAAACCTATGCCCATATCTGATATGATGCATGATATCCATAAAACATACACAACATACAACCAAGTCACAACTATCACGATTTTAAATTTCAATAATCTTGATTGGCAATTAAAATACACAGTAACAACAACCATAATTTCAACTTATACCATGTTTTAGGAAACACAAAACCCAACGCATAATGCAAAGAGGTATACTCCCACTCAAACCATAAAACAATGTTGAGTTAACAATCCAACTGTTACAACACAAGAGGCAATGACTATGTGCCCATTTCATTTCTCGAATCAACCAATTAACCATGTTGAGTTATCAATTCGACAATTATAATACATAATGCAGCAACTAAATACCAATAATAAAAACCATTGTCAATGTTATTCCATCAAAACTGTAATTAACCTGATCCACAGGGATGAACCAATAATCAACCCCAATGGCAATACTGCCCAATAACTATAACAGTCAACTAGATGATCGATAGAGTGTGACCATTGAACTAATCAAAATCGGTCTTGGAACTAACGAAAACAAGAAAATAGTCAAGGGTTCAACAGTAGGTGAGAACCCTTCGAAACAACATGATGGACACACAATCCATATAATCATTAACATGTATGACAGGGTTGAAATTCACACTAGGTAGGAGAGATTATAAAAAGAGGAGAAAAGGCTCCGTACTTGGCCAATAATAATCCCAAGAACACGCATGTGTATAACCCTGGTGGTTTTCCCAAAAAATTGAATAATGCTGGTAAAAATGACGAGCCATGTAATAGAAACCATCCCTAAAGAAACCATCCTGGCATAATAGCCACCATAACCAACTGTGCAGAACAAAAATCATACATGAGCCCATGGCCAGCTCAAGTGATAGTAGTGACCCAAGGTGGTTCAAAATCAAACACAACAACACCATAACACCAAATATGACTGGGTATGTTTACAAGAACCATGTGGAGATGGCCAGCAATTCTGGACCGATTGAAACCCTCCAACCAAAACCCATAAGACAACAAAGAGCCTTCATGCTTCCACCACACATAATCATCAATGAAATCGTGACTTCAACTATCCAATTTTTTCATTTACAGTGAATACACACAACCAACCATTTTAGAGAAATATCACAAGTTTACATAGTTTCTAGACTCAAGAAAAGAATAGAACAATACATCGCCGAGCCAATATCTATTTCATAACCAGACCGAGTTCATGGATGGCAGAAAAGGCATACTTGTAACCAAAAGGCCTTAAAAATGCGAGCTTGGTCGAGCATTTCTTTCCTTGCCTGAAAATCGAAGATTTACCACAGCGAACAACAATTGAACAATAACCAAGCTATGGTGACGACCAGTGGGAGAGGTATGGAGTGACATGAAGTAAATGCACATCGCTTCCATCGTCTACTCATTCAATTACTTAGTACACTACAACCAACCATCCATTAATCCATTCAATTAATCTATGCATCGAAACTAACATCCATTACCTGCCAAGTGTGCCACCCCATATCACATTAACCATTGACAAACATACCATAACGCATATCGAATGTGCCTCCATATAACTCAATACATCGAATAGCCACTAACTTTTTTAGCTAGGACTAACAATAATCCTTTTAATTCCATTTGCATATAATGTAGCATAGCATAGCATAGTATAGTATAGGATAGCTCCTCTTCCTTGGACTTTTTTCCATATTTCTTTTTTATGTTTTCATGACTAACATGCTTTTTGTGCAGGTGAAACATGTAACAAATCATGGCGCTAATATAAATGTGATAACAATGAATATAAGCCATTCATACAATATGGAATTTATAGCTTAGAGCAATTAGAACCAACACATAATATGCATTATCCATCTGTTATTATGTCGCAAATAAAACCAATATTTCATCATCAATCACGTAGGGCCCCGTAAGAAATGTCGAACAACAACACAAATATCAAATTAATAACCTCATCTGATCCTCCAATCTACAAGGGCGTCCCACCTACTAGTATTATATATATCATTAGCTTATAAATAATAGGCCTTAGCAATACTTTGCAAGCAAATTCCTCATTGTGATTCTTATCATCAACAAACTGGCAACTCCATGGGAAAATTTGTTTTCAACAAATTTAGAACTCAGAACACATGGTTTCGTAGACCAAGAACAACAGATCAAGGGAAAATAACCAGGAAGATTATTCAATAGGGGGAAATGAACAGATTTAATGGAAAAATGACCAGGAATTTTGGAATAACTCATGAAAAATGTTAGGTATGATGGGGTTTATCCCTGTATTCATAATCATTCAACCGAAATCTGCTCTTTACTTCAAGAAGAAAAACTATGGACTTTCTCTTTTTTAAATTCTCAAATGGATGAAGAAATGGAAAGAATAAGAAAAATATATCCAATTTCTTTATAAGACAGCAGTGAAAGAAGATAACAAATTCAAGTGCTTTCAGGGGGAACATCGTAACAGTTGTGTAAGCTTGATTGTTATTGACTAACAATATCTTGCAGGAGTATCATTGTGAAAAAACTGATCCAACATCTTATTCTTGACCAAAATCAACTAAAAGATGAAAAAGCAATCAAAATCATGACAAAATTAAAACTGCAAAATTTAAAACAACAGAAATGTAAAAGTAGCAGCAAATTGTTAAAAATAGAAAGCATAAATCAAACTATTGTAAAGCAGAAATGAAAAACAGTGAAAAAAATGAAAGCAGAGCTAGACTACTAATATACAAAAAATCCAAACAACGTTAAAGCTTTTCAAGTTGGTTCCACGTAATGTTTCAAGTGAGAACCGTTAGTATTGTAGGAAAACTATCGCTCCTGTAAATCTTTTAGAATGTAAGAATTAGTACCCAGAACAAAAGTGATTTTGAAAGGACCCAAATATAACACTTGAAACTCCGAGGTAATTAACAACCCTTTAACGTATATAATTAGATCACCAAGATATATGTGAATACCAATCAATTCATCAAGAGGTATTTGTATAGATCTTTTAAAAGTGGTATTTTCCTCAGGTAAGCCAGAAAGCATACGTTCACAAGTCACAATACCCCAATTAGTGATAAAGGTGGTTTTTTAAGCATCTACCCTTTTTGCCTTGATTTGATTGTAACCAAAAAAACTGTCAAGTGAGGGCCTCATCTATAAGCTTACAACTTGTTGCAGAATCATTTCCATATTAAGGGGAGGGAAAGGATTTTTCATAATAGCCTGATTGAATGTGTGATAACTAATGCAGAAGCTAATATGATTAGTGACTTTCATAATAGGAACCAATTTGGAAACCCATTCAGGGTACTTGACCCAAAAGGTGATTCCTTCCTTCAAGAATTTTTCAACTCCCTTCGAACAGTTGCTTTCAACGCAGGGTTGACAGGTATTTGTTTTTACCTACCTAGTTTTATTCCTTCCTTAATGGGGATAGCATGTTGTATAAGAACAAGATCAAAACCACGAAGATCCTCATAAGACCAATAAAAAACATCTTGAAATTCACCAAGTAGCTTGGCAAACTTCATTTTCTCCTCATCAGAACATTGGGCACCTATTTTAACATTCTTTGGGGACTCGGGTGTCCCAATGTTCAAGGAGATGGTTTCACCCACCTTCCTCTTCGACTCCTCTTCCTTTTGTTTCTCTTTGTTTCCTACATCACTCGATGATAACAAACTTTCTAGAGGAGTCAAGCCTTTAGGAATCTTGTTATCTTATATGAATATGATTTCCTTGGGCTCATAGGGTTCATTTTGAATGAAAGCACAGACACTCTCATCGCTAGGGAAGACCTACCAAGATTCTATATTTTCAGGAATAGGTGGACGATATAGAGATTGAAATTACAATCAGGTCTATGTGGAAGAAGTTTCAGATTAGGAGAGGTTGCAAAAACAGCTAACCGATCAGCCACTGAGTTCAATTCCCTCTTAACATGAGTGATGTTGAAAGATAATAGGTTCTAGATAAGTGCCCAAACAGTTTGGGTATATCGTTTCATCAACTTGTTGCTAGGAGAGTAAATCTTACGTACAAGGTTCACAACAATCTTGGAATCCCCAAAAAATGAAAGGTAACCACAACCAAGATTATAAGCATTTTCAGTTGCTAATAATAAGGCTTCGAATTAAGTGACATTGTTTGTGCAAGAAAACTCCAACCTGTAAGAAAAATTATGAATCTTCCCAACATAAGAGTATAAGATTATGCCAGCTTCGTTACCTTCACTAGAGCATGAACCATCAAAGTGCATGTGCCACATACCATCATCCAAATCAATTTGTTCGAAGGGAAAGTTATCCTCCTCAGCAAATATGGAATACACTCCTAGGTCCTCTTCTATATAGTTTACATTAGGTTGTGGGACACTCTCTATGTAAGGTGAAATCCTCCCCTCTCTCGGGACTATAATGTTATGACCATTCCGACGAACAAATAAATGTGTCCCATTGAGTGAGAGGTATCTACCTGTCAAAGCTTGCCAATCTCTTCCCAAGATGATTGAGTAATTTCTTACTGGCATGTCGATTACTTGAATGCTGGGGGTTGTCCTTATTTCAAGGTGTGTGCACAAAGCTAAGGTCACATCATTAATCTCACCTATGGTTTTTTGTTGTAGGCTATTATAGGAGAGCATGCTTCTATCATTTTCATTTGTACAAGACAATCCCAGCTCTTCCATAATAATCTTTGACATCACACTTGGGCCCGAACCACCATCAATTAGGCAACAATGGGAAATCTTATCCATAATCCTTACAGAAATATAAAAAGGGGGATTTTTTATAGGGTATCTAAAGTTATGTAAACCTACTTTATTTACAGATGAATCCTCTTTATTCACCTCTTCAGAGAGGTTGGCTACAACGAAATCATTTCCTTCCATGAATTGTTTTAGATTCCTTTGTTGTTCAGGGACGACAACCATGTACAGGAGGGTGGCATATTCTTTGATGTTGTCTAAGTGATTCAAAATATTGTATTTGGAAGAGGGGAGAGGGGAAATTTTTCCTTCACTGTCAGGAACCTTAGGAACCTGAACCGTACCAGTTGTTGATGATGAGATTGGGCTAGAAGAATTGCGGGAAGGATCTTATTTGCCTTTGGGAGCGTAGGATTTGTTCCTAGTATTGATGATAATGACATCCTCTGGATCTACAAAATCTAGGACAACGATGGTAGTTTCTGGTCTTATACCAAAGATCTTATCTCTAGCACTCTTCCCTACCTCACATGTGGCTTCCTCATGGTGTTCCTCGTAAACATTACACAAACTTCGAGGTAAGATAGCCTTGGGCTGAAAATTATTGTCAATTGGGTTTCTAAAGGGGGGTGCAGAAGAGGATGAAGCTCCAAGTGTTAGAGGGGAGTCATTTCCCTTTCACTCATATGCTATCATACAATTATTCATATCTTGTACTAGCTGTAAGAGGGAAGACATGTCTGTCTATTTAACCAATTCTCCATGGGGAAGACCTATTTTTTGAGTTGTTCTTAATACTCTAAACAAGTATGAAGAGTGGAACTGAGGTTATCAATAGATTTTTCCTCAATCCTATGATGATATGGGGAAGGTAATGCATTGTAGTAATGCATGAAAGCGGCTTGGTTCTGAGGTCAAATCAGTTTAGGGATTTGATTGTATAGCTTAGTGAAACACAAGTTGAAACTCTTAATGGTCTCACTATCCTTATAGGCGATGTTATTGTACTCCTGTAACTGCTTAGTTGGGATTTTAGATTTCCCATTGGTGTATCTGAACTAATAGACTAACTCCTCCTAAGTAGAAAAAATCTTAGGAGAAAGGTCAAAGAAATCGGCAATAGCCTTTCCTTCCAAGGAATTGATGAATAAGTGCATGCAAGTATCATTGCCATTGGCTCTTATATTGTGACAAGCATTAGAAAATGCCACCAGGTGTTCATTTGTAGTGACAATGTTATTCCCCAAAAACCTAGGGAGATGTTCTTTGAACTTAGGAAGTGGGTGAGTAGTAGGTGCTAGGTTAAGAGGAGAGGACACATGCCATGGTGTGGTTGTGGCGTCTTCTTTGAAATGAAAAAGCTTGTACTTTATAATGACTTTGGTGGGATTTCTATTAGATTGGACATGGATAAGGTGGATATATAAGCTACCAATCATTGACAAAGTTGAAGACTGTGAGGAGGAAGAACTTCCATTTCCACCAGAACCACCACTAGATGCCATATTATGGATGATAGGTGATGGGGAGAAAGACGAGATGAATGAATTAGACAAATTTATCCTTAGAGAACTTTGTTGGGTCGATAACACAACATTTTGTTAAGAACCAAATATCAATATAGCATAGAAAAACCTTAGAATAAGTACTCAACGCCTTGAAAAAGAGAGAATTTCAAATAATAAGCCTCTTCAAGGGGGCAACCTCCTTTTACCCCACATAAATCTTCAAGTACAAGATGATTCCAAATGAAAATGTCTCCTTGGTATATATAGGAGACTAGGAGGTATAATTACAACTAATGGAATAAAGCCGACATAAATAAAATATCATTACTAATGTAATATGCCCCAATTAAGGGGTAATGAGCCAATATTAGGGCCTAGCATGCCCCTCCCCTTGAGACAAGTGTTGTCTGCAATGCTTGAGTAAATCTGGATGCTTCTATATAAAAGACTCATCTTCCCAAGTGGAATCTTCAGCTGGTAGTTTCCTCCATTTAATGAGATACTCTGAAATGGATCTATTCCTCAGCTGGCGAATTCTTATGTCAGTGATTGCATTCAGAATCCAATATGATTTTTCCTTCCTCGTCAAGTTCTGGCAATATAGTTTGAACTGGGATCTTGTTGCCTGTAACCTTCTTTAAGCATGAATCATGGAAAACTGGGTGTACTCGTGAATATGTAGGCAACTCTAATTTGTATCCCATGGTACCAATCTTTTGCAACACCTTATAAGGGCCATAGTACTTTGGTGATAATTTATTATCCTTATTGAATTGATTCAGGAACATTTGTTTGTATGGTTGTAGTCTTAACAACACCCAATCCCCTACTTCAAAAATTATTTCACTACAATGTTGATCTGCTTGTTTTTTCATCTGATTTTGTGCCATGGGAAGGTTTTCCTTTAAGATTTGGAGAACTTGTTGTTGATGCTCGATGTGATCTTCCACTTCTTGAACCTTAGATTTTTATTTTAGAGAAGAAGTGATGGAAGGAGGGTGGTATCCATAGAGTTCCATAAATGGTGTTGTTATCACTGAAATTCCATCTGCACAGGGCGACAAGAAATCCGCATCGTCAGCACAGAAAAACAGTCATTCATGGCACAAGGATTAATCCCACAGCACAACAAAAGGGTCAAAACTATACAAAATGGCCAAAAAATTAATAGGCGTTGTGCACCCACTGGGCGCGCACGCGCGTGCGCGTAATATCTTCGTACCTGGAGCGCATATGCGCGACTGTGGGGTGCAAAACCAGTGCGCCTGCCAAACGGTGCATTTATGAAGCTGGTCGGCCTCCCAACCACTAATGGATCGGCTCCCAAGTCGATTTGACATCAAATCCGAGCTCAATCTGTGTGGGGAGGCTGGTCAAAGACCTAATTGTGCCCTAAAGAGCCCCTTTTCACATTCAAAAG
>ML795004.1:196585-230037 GCA_009831015.1 Picea engelmannii | reverse complement strand
GGACTAATCCAGGTCATTGGGTTAGGGTTTTGGATGCCGCTGGCTCCTATATGTATATTGTATTGTAAACAATGTAACACAATGTATGAATATAATATATGCTGGTTTTCCCAGTTTGGGTTTCCAGGTGAAAAATCTCTATGTAATGTTTTTGCCATTGTATCTTTTCTGTTCTTTTCTGAATGTCAGTTTGCAGTAGATACTGTACAAGGTTAGAATTTACAATAATTACAACTAATGGAATAAAGCCGACATAAATAAAATAACATTACTAATGTAATATGCCCCAGTTAAGGGATAATGATCCAATATTAGGGCTTAACACATTCCTTCTTCCTATTTCAGCAATAGGATTAATTTCAGATGATAAGCCTCTTCTTCTTCTAGAAACACGAGAGCCTAAGGACATGAAAGTAAGGCCAAAACTCAAGGAACAAAAAGGTTACTGTTGATTTCTAGGCTATCTACGTCTAACTTCCAAACGTTCTTGGGCACTAATATCTCATTCAATTGCTGCCCAAGAATGATTAAGCTCAGCACGAGTATTGGCAGTGTCTAAAATGGTGTTGAACAAATTCAAGGCAATGATGGTCTGGTCTTGAAGACCGAGCTCAATATTGGCTTGCCTTGCAACAGGCACAGTCATTAAGAAATAAAACAGTCAAAGAATCAATAAAAAAAAAAAAAAGATGTATTTGATGCTAATCAAGCATAAAAATTAACCAGAGAGATATCGAAGATCTCCCCAGTATGGTTGCCAAATAAATGTTGAGGAAAAGATATGAAATGATCTTACTCAAACATTTTCAGATCATGCTTGGCTAAAGAAAGATAGACAGGAATATCACCCTATATTTATAGCCATCAAAACTGATATCCTAATTTACAAGTATTGTTTACAAGTGTTTAGGTTGTTTTTTTTTTAAATAAAAGCTTGCTGAAAAAATCATTTTTTATGTAATTTTCTGAACATATCCAATGTTGAAATAAATATAGAGACATAAGTAAAAACACTAAGTCAAAAATAAACACATATGAGACATAAAGAAATCCCTTATTTCATTACAATTAATCAAAGAATCGTTCTCTTTACAAAATTTCCTGAGGAAGTTTTGGACCAAAGTCAAACTTAGATGTCCCTGATGAAACATACAAAAGGACTTCTGACAGAAAATAAAAAATTGAACTTGAAAAACTGGAGAATCTTACCATAGATTTTTTCCCACTAGACTCTGCACAATAGCCTTTGTCAGTCATGAAAACTAATTCACAAACAGACAAGTCTACACAGACTATCAAAGATAGATCAACACCTCTAAAAAACAAGTGTCTAGATGATGTAATTCAACCCTAAATCTTGTTGTCTACAATAGGACCCTACTATCATAAAAAATAATTAGGCTTCTAATGAATTAAGGAATGAATGAAAACATAATTACCTCAACAAAAACTCAAAGAGCAAACCTTAGTGTGCTTCTCCATCTATTCTCCTCTTGTTCCTCCCTTTTCTTTTTCCTTTAAGCAAATTGGAATTGGATCAAGTAGTTGAAATACTTTATTAGTTAAGTTAACAAAAACTAAACTAACTTTTTTAGTTAAGGGGGAAAAGTAATAATCATAATAAGGGATTTTTGTAAATAAATAATAACTAGTAGGTGGGACCCCTTGTGACTCCCTTTAGCTTTTAACAATCATAACACAACTAGTTAATTAAACAAAACATCCCTCCTTGTGACTCCCATCATCACATTCATATTTGACAATTTATCTCAATAATAATTGAAATTATTTCCAAAATATATTATTCATATATCTCAAAAAATAATGTGTTGTCCAAAATTCAAGAAGTCAATTGTTATCATCAATTTATAATTAAAAAAAAAACTTAAAATCCATATTTTCCACTCTGAGATGCAATACTTCCCTTGTTGTTGTTTTCACCATTTGATCTCTCTAATTTTGCCTTAGTCTGTGTTGAGCCTTTAGGCCTAATATCACTAATCACATAAGAGAAATCATCCCTCAAATTCATGCGGAAGGACACGGATTTATCAGAGCCATTGGAGCATGAGGAAGGGGTAGGAGTGGATTTTCCTTTGTCAGGGGCATGGTGGGCCTCAGTTTTAAACCTTTTACTCACATGGGAAGACTGAACTGGTGAGTGGATAGGGGCATCTAGGACAATTTTATTGATAGGTGGGGGAGCAGGTAAAGACAAATTGGGCCAGCCACGATGTTGGGAGACCATCGGGTGGACAATCTCTTGCCATACATCATTTTCGGGAAATTCAGGTTACAATGAGACATGAGGGGGCACAGGGATACCAAGGACCTATGGGGCTTGGAAGGGAGGCCTTTCAGGTCTAGGTTGGACCCCTCCTTGCCCAATCCAATTAAAAAACCTAGCCTGAAATAGTTGGCCTAACTCTTGCGAGTCAACATCAAAGTGTATGGAGAATCTTGGCCTTCTAGGGCCTCTGTTCCAATTACCTCTTCCTCGGTTACCTCTCTCATGCCTACCTCAGCTAAAAAATATCATTCCTATATGCATAATTGATTAGCAAATAGTCTCTTTAGCAACCATACATGAAAACTCCTTTTAAAACATGAAATAAATTTTGTCTCAACAACATATCATACTCATGCAATCCAATCCATACAAATTGTCTAATTATTATCAATGAGAAGGGGGTGAACAAAGGTCCTAGGATAGGCGAGGAGTTGTATTGAGCGAAAAATGTTAAAATGAGGGGGGAAATATCATGGTTATTGCTTATAGACAACAAACAATCAACTATAACATAAACCAAAGAACATATCATTGTAATCCATCCTTGCGATCTTAAACTGATACAATACAGAGTTCTTCTTAACTGTCATTAAATTTTAGGAACATGGAGTGGATAATGGATATGGGAAGGAGAGGGGATTGTAATTAGTGAAAAAGTGAAATAGTTGTAGGGGAAAGAGCAGATATTGTTCAAAAAATCCATTAAGTAATCCATAAAACAATTATGTATTTAATGCAAATGATCCAACACTAACCAAATAATTATTGTGATCAACCAAAAAATCATTGTGTATAGTTTAACCATTATTGTGTGTTAACTTGCTCACTGTCCACATTTCAATCTTTAACACAGTGTCACCATACTCAAAATAACATGCCTTCCATAACAACCAGTATAAGAATTATGTTTCCTCTCATTTTTCCCATTATATTTAAAACAAATTTCAAATGAACACACAATCATTTGTTTTCACTCTGTTTAGCATCAAAGCATCAACCATTTCCCATGAAATTCTTCCTCAAATCAAACATAGACACAAGTTATTTTAAAATCATGTCTGATTCCATTCCTCTAATCAATTTAAAAATTAACTTGTAATGAAACCATATTGTTATAAAACCCGTGGCCATCCCTGATACGATGCACAATATCCATAAAACATACATATCAAACAACCAAATCACAACTATCATTATTTTAAATTGCAATAATCTCGATTGACAATTAAAACACATAGTAACATCAACCATCATTTCAACTTATACCATGTTGTAGGAAACACACAACCCAATGCATAATGAAAAGAGGCATACTCCCAATCAAACCACAAAACAATGTTGAGTTAACAATCCAAGTGTTACAACACAAGAGGCAGCGACTGTGTGCCCATTTCATTTCTTGAATCAACCAATTAACCATGTTGAGTTATCGATTTGACAGTTATAATACATAATGTAGCGACTAAATACCAATAATAAAAACCATTGTCAACGTTATTCCATCAACTCTGTAATTATCCTTATCCACATGGACAAACCAATAATCAAGCCCACTAGAAATACTACCCAAAAACTATAACAGTCAACCAGATGATCGACAGAGTGTGACTGTTGAGTTAATCAAAATCGGGATCGGGTTGTCAAGGTAGGGAAGCTCCTACACCAAGGAAAGCATCTCACCCGGGGAAACATTATGCAGAAGTTTTCTCACCTGATAGGGGAACTCAATGCAATGAAGAAAATTGCTTCCCAAGGGGGGAAGACTAATCTAGGTGGATATTGGTGGCCACCCACCTATTCCAACTGGATCCTCTTGAAAAAAATTTAGTTCAACACATTCTTATGTACTTCTTTGTAATTGTGGTTTCTACACTTATGGGGTTGTCTAAAGCCCTACACATATTCCAGGTGGTGACTGGTGGCCACCCACCTAATTCAATTGGATTATTTTGGAAGTTTTCATGTCGAGACATCTTTTTGTACTTCCAAGGTAGTTTTAGGGCCCTAAACAATGTTTTTTTAGCTTGCCATAGTCAAACTATAGACGAAGTCAGATTTTGACAACATAATGTGAATTTCTTGACAAGACCTTTCCAACGGGCTATCACGTGCCTAAAACGAAGGTCATATGCAAAATTTACGACCTCGGGAAGTTGAGGTACCAACTTACCCATCGGGGTCCACATAACGTTTGGCGTTTCATCTCCTAGGGTTAGGTTTTTGGATGTCTAGGGTTTTGGCATTCATGAGTAATGTAAAAAGGGCCTTTGGAGCCTCATTTTGATCATTCTTCTCAGAAGGATGCGCGTAGCAGCCAGATGTCTTCTCAGAGATAGCTACCACCATTTGAGCAAGTTGTTTCAGTTCTACAGTTGTATAGTTTCAACCTATTTCATTTATTCAATAGAAGATATTGTTCACTAGATATCTGTGTTGTTGTTCATATCTCTGTGTTTATTGTATTTAGTCTGTTAATCAGTTCGTTCCACTCCTAAATCTGGATCAAACCTTTGTTACATGAAAAATATATTATTTTACCCATGTGAGGGGTTAGGGAGGTTAGGTCCCTAACATGATTTCTCTCCTTCCAAATATGTCATTTAGTGCTTATATGTTGTATTCTAATTTCCATGCTAAAATAAACATGGAGATGAATATTAACATCTAGATTCAAAATTCCAAACTAAGATTTTAACGTCATCTACTAAGAGATGGGAGGAGAGAGGCAGAGGAAATGGTGACAACAATAACAACAAAATTGAAGGTTGCAGAAAAATTGAAACCCATATTCTACGAACTCTATAGGATTTTGAGGCATATAGGAGAGGTGGCATACAAGATAGAGTTTCCATATGGATGAAAAATACATAATGTCTTCCATGTTTCATGTCTCAAGAAGGCATTGGGACAACATATCACTACCTCTTCTAAGTTACCACCACTGGATGAAGAAGAGCAGTTGATTCTGGTTCCTAAGAAGATTTTGGAGATCATGGAGCGAAAGCTAAGGAACATAATTGTCAGAGAGTACCTTGTTAAATGGAAGGATTTTCCTATCGATATCTCTTCAGGATTATCAGAAACTTCATCATTTACTGAATATTTATCATGATTATCAGGAACTTCATCATTTTCTTATTGAGGAAACTACATGGGAAGGAGAATAGGTGCTCCAACAACCCGGATTGAAATTCCTTGTGGACAAACAATCTTGGGTGGGGAGGACTATAATTTCCCCATCCTCTTAGCAGTAATAATGGGAAAATTCCGCTAGCTTAATTATGTTCCCATGGGCTAAGGAGGAAAATTGAACTAGGGAACATAAGTCGCCTAGGAGAACTTTATAAATTTAAATTCGAAAAAGAGGGGACAAGAGTCCCAGGCTAATTAAAAAGTCACTTTAAAATTATAAAGTGAGAAACCCACTAAAGTGAATTTTATTTTATAAAATAATAAAGGAGCAGGAAAAGACTCAAGTGAGCATAAAAGAGAAAAATGAGGAGTCTCTCTAATTATTGCATTTTTACACTTGAGAAAGAGAATTTTGGAGAGATCTTGGAGAAAGAGATTAGGGTTTTACAAAACCTTCCTTGTTCATTGGTTCTGATGTTGCAATGATACACCCTAGCTAGTTATTGGGTCATAATCACTTAGATTTCGATATTGGACTGCATTATTATTAAGTTGTTGGTGTTATTTTCCTTATGCTAGGTGTTTCACTCCTTAGGGACTTACTATGTTTGGTGGCTAAGACAATATAGCAAGGGAGCAAGTTCTTTTGAAGGTTGGGGGCACATTTTTAATTGTTGGGCGCTTCATTTCTCACTGTGGGATGAATTTGATAGTACAGTGGGTGTTTATATTGCGTTGAGCACCATATTTTAGGTGTTAAGAAGGAGATTTGGTTCAATGATATGTTATTTTGCGAAATGAGTGGATTTATCTATAGTAGGTAGGTCGTATTGTCCCTTGGTGACTGCCTTCTTTTGTTTGGAGGACGGACCTACTGAGGAATAAGTTGTATCTCCATTTTGGGCAAACCCTTTGAGGGAATAGATATTTTCTTGGGGTTGAATAGAGTGAATCCCCTTTGTTGGGAAAAATAATTCAACACAGGGTCAAATACATTATTGTATGGTGGTTGAATCCTTGCATTGAGTACAGTGTAGGCACATTTCATTGACTGTTGGATGCTGATATACTTATTGAGAATAAATTTCCCTTATTTTGAGCAATTCATAGAAAACTAGGGAAAGTGACCAAACATGGAAAAGTGTCACATGGTTCCTTAGATACAAAATGACACTCATTGATCACTCATTAACCACTACCACCCTCGGGCTATGAGGTGCAACCTAGAACTCAATCTTTCTTCTCTTTGATATACATCCAGGGTTGAATGATAGTACTCAACACAATATCTCAATGAACCAACTAAGGAAGCTCAATCATACCCTTAGTTGTACTACATGATTACCTGGGTACTAGAGAGTATATTCCCAAGTGTTGTTCTCGGTGTCACTATAGTAGTCAGTCGGTCGATCGACTGATCTAGAGATGGTTTTATGAGACCTGGAGGACTCTTGATATACCTAGTTGTACATGGAAGTGATGGTCGCGTAGAAATTTTGTTTGATGTGGTACTACTCGAAGAGGTACCAACATGGCTTACTGAGGTTTCCAACAAGGTGAAACATTTGTTTCGAGTAACCCCATGAATCTGTCTATATTTTATACGTGTAGTCTTCCCCAACCGCAATTTTACCTTTTTAACAATAGATCTCTATGCTTTAAAGACACTGACAGTACATGTCTCTACTCTGAAAAAAAAAAAATTCACCCACAATTTCCACAGAGGAAATAGATCGAATACCACTTGTAAGGTACAAGATGTATTATAATAAAAAGAAATAGAAATATTGCATTAAATACCAGTGGAACAACAAAATATAGAGAATAACAACACCAACAATGATACCTTTATTGATAGAAAACCAAGTTCATTTGCCACTTTGAGGGAGAAACCTTCAACAAAGCAAAGCTCTATTACGATAATTATAAAGATAAGACTTGCTCATGCATTCTACTCCTATTTATACTAATTCTATCTTCTAAATAAAATTCTAGATGAAGATCCTTTTAAAAGCGAAAGCTTCTATTAAGTCTTCTTACATTAGAATTGTTCACATTATTATATAGGCCAACGACATCCAAAACCCTAACCCAATGACCTAGATTAGTCAACAACCCTAATTCCTTGACTGGAAATAGAAAACCATCAGCAAAGAAACCATGTGCCGAAAAACCACCTAAATATGTGACACGTTTCCCAAGGCAAATTTTTTTTTCTCAGGGGCGTTGTGCCCCAACCCCCGCGTGGGGGGATTTCACCCCCCTCAAAGCCCCCTGAGTTCCCGACGCAACGCTCATAAACTACTACTCGTGCAAATAATATAACCCATATCCAACATTCTCCCACTTGTTGCTTTCTTTGCATACAAGGGGTTACAGGGTTACATCGTCAACAATCCAGGGCAACAATGCCCATGGATCCTCTACACCAAGTGAACTTCTCAGTGCTCATATATTTTGTCAATGAATCTGCAACATTCTTCAAAGTGTCCACCTTCATCAGCAATACTTTATTTTCTTCAACCATGTCTCTCACAAAGTGATATTGAATATCGATATGCTTTGTCTTTGAATGATGAGTTGGGTTCTTCGCCATAAAAATTTCACTCTGACTGTCACAATCTATCCTTACAGCCTGTTGTACCAACCCAATACTTGAACAAAATCTATGTAACCATATTGCTTCCTTACTTTCATGAGTGGCTACCATGTATTCAACTTCTGTAGTTGAAAGTGCCACTACAACCTGTTTTTTTCTCATCCAACTTATTGCTCCTCCAAACAGGTTAAACACATACCCACTTGTAGATCTCCTACAATCTATATCTCCATCCCAGTGTTCATCCACAAAGCCATATATATCCACCACTCTATCCAATCCCGGTCTTCCTTCATAGCACAATCCATAGCTAGCAGTGCCACGCAAATACCTGAAAACCCTTTTTACTGCTATCCAATGCTCCTTCCCTGGTTTTGACATATACCTGCTCAAAACTCCCACTGCATGTGCAATGTATAGTCTAGTATAGACCATGTCATACACAAAACTTTCAACTGCACTCGCATATGGAACACGATACATGTCCTCCTCCTCTTCATGTGTCTTAGGACACTAATCCGCATATAAATTTACACCAACAGGAATAGGAACCTTGACCGGTTTACATTCCTGCATATTAAACCTATGCAATATTGTCTCGAAATATTTTCTCTTATTTAACCAGAGTTTCCTCCTTTTTCGATCTCTTTTAATTTTGATGCCCAAAATGAAATTTGAAGCACCGAGATCCTTCATGTCAAATTTAGAGAACAACTGAGTTTTCACATCCTAGATAATCTCCTTGTTGTTTCCTATCAGCAACATGTCATCCACATACAAAACCAAATAAATCAAATGATCACCAATTAATTTAAAATACACACAATGATCCTCTTTGCTTCTTGTGAGGCCAATTTCCAACATATAAGTATCAAAATTTTGATACCACATCCTTGGTGATTGTCTTAAACCATACAAAGACTTTTTCAACTTACATACCGGCTCCTTCTTTCCCTTCACAGCATAACCTTTTGGTTACTTCATATAGATTTCTTCTTTCAGATCCCCATGTAGGAATGTTGTCTTCACATCCATTTGTTCTATTTCAAAATCAAATGCAGCAACAACAGATAACAAAAATATTATAGAGGTTAACTTGACAACAGGATAAAAAATCTCACTAAAATCAATTTCCTCAACCTAGGAATAACCCTTTGCTACTAACCGAGATTTGTATTTCTCCACTTTTCCTTATGCATTCAACTTCTTTTTAAATATCTATTTGTTGCCAATATGATTTATTCCAGTCGGCAACTCCACTAAATCCCAAGCCTCATTCTTATCCAAAGATGTCATTTCTTCATCCATGTCCCTTTTCTAGACATTTGCATCCTCTGAATCCACTACCTCCCTGATAGATCTAGGATCATCATCAGTAATAGATAAAGAAAAATTTGAATGGAAATCAGATGGAGTATACCTTTCTGGTAGCCTTCTTTCTCAAACCAATCTCTTCAATACTGGAGTATGAGGATCTTCTTCTTCTGATTCATGTTCTTCTGTAGAGTCCGACTCATCATCCTTTAAATCAAACTCTATTTTCTTTGGTATTTCCTTACTTGGTAGGACTTATTGTTTAACATCATCCTTCATTTCTCTAAATACCACATCTCGGCTATATAATACCTTCTTAGTTTCTGGGTTCCAAAGCTTATAATATCTGAGACCATCTTTATATCCAATAAAGATACACTTTTCGGCCTTCTTATCTAGCTTACTCCTGTTTTCCTTTGGAACATGAACATATGCGTCACAGCCAAATACCTTGATATGTGTGAGAGAATGTTCCTTAGCAGTCCATACCTCTTGTGGAGTCTTGTCATCCAACGCTGATGAGGGTGATCTGTTGACTAGGTAACATGGAGTACCCACTTCCTATGCCCAAAATTCATTCCCTAACCCGGCACCACTGAGCATGCACCTTGCTTTTTCCATCAGATTCTTGTTCATCCTTTCTGCAATTCCATTTTGTTGAGGTTTGTATGGAGTAGTCTTCTACCTTGCTAGACCACACTTCTTACAGAATTCTTCAAATTCATTCCCTCAGAACTCTTCGCCATTATATGTCCTTAACACCTTAATCCTTTTCTTTGTTTGATTCTCAACAAGAGCCTTAAACTCTTTAAACCTGTCAAAGACTTTAGATTTATTCCTAAGTAAATATATCCAAGTATTCCTTGATAATTCATCTATAAATGAGACGTAGTAGACAAATTTTCCCAATGATGGGACCGACCCAGGTCCAAAAACATCACTGTGAACTAGCTGTAAAATTCCTTCTGCCCTCTTTGTACCAGAGGGGGATCTTACCTGATTTTGCTTCCCATATAGACAATGTTCACAGAAATAAAAATCCAGAGAGAATTTAGGCATACCTTCAACCATACCTTTACCATGTAGTAGTCAAAGACTCTTCTCTCCGATATGCCCCAGTCTTTGATGCCACAGCATAACCTTTTCTCCAGAGAATGTAGGAGTCCTTTCTTCTTCAACTCCAATATCAGGAACAATGGAACTATTACACCCATCACTAATAGGGCTTCCTTTCAGCTTATACAGAGTTCCAAACCAAACTCCCTTCAACAAAACCATTGCTCCTCGAACCATCCTACAGGTTTCCTTTTCAAATATTGTTTTTACCCCTGCATTGTCCATTTTTCTTACATAAATCAAATTTTTGGCCAAACCTGGGATGTGTAGAACACCAGGCAGTGTTCTAATCCTTCCATCTATGATCCTCAACTTGAATTTTCCTCGTCCTATGTGATGCAGGAGCATCTCTCCACGCAGCCGCCAGCCAGCCACATCAGCGCGCACGCATTCGAAGGTTGAAGGGAGGCGCAGCCTCATCCAAATTTGAATTGAATGTAAATTAAATGTCTTAGGCTGGTGAGCCATAGAAGTCGTGCCTTTATGCAGGCTATATATAAAATAGGCATTTATTGTAGATCGGCTGAGATCTAGTTCTGGATAGCAGACTAGACAGCCATTGATTGTAAATTTAATAGAGTAGGTAAATCCTGGAGGGAAGCGCTTGATGAAGCCCCTCAGGTAAAAGATATTTTGAGATCTCATTTTGAGTTAGTCAAGTATGCATGTAGAGTAGAAGAGAAGAGCCAGAGAGAGAGCTCAGAAACACCTTGTAAAATATACAGGCATTTTCCATTATTAATATAGAGCAGTCTTTCCTGCATTATTCTGTCATATATGCATGTCGGTGTGTGTTCCTTGTTTATGCTGTGAATGTATTCTCCATCTGAGGGAGAAGAAGGATCAAATCCCCCAAGGATAGCTATGAATGTATTCTCCATCTGAGTGTTCGTGGAAGCTCAGGATAGATAGCGCTTTGCACGCGAAGACTCTACAGGAGTGCAGGAGCCAAAGAATCCTGTAAGGATTCAAAGGGCAGAAGCTCTGGAAGGATAGCATTTTCATACGCACAGGCGAGACTCAAGTCGAGGGGTTCGCAGGGCAGAAAGGAAGCAAAGGTCGAAGTCTTTGGGAGTGTAGAATTCTTCCAAGTCTGGGAAGAAATCTTAGACGCTCAAGAGGGAGCAACAGAAACCGTCAGATCAGGCAGATAAAATAGATCTGGACCGTTGGATTTCCACGTTCAGGAGGAGCTCAAAAGGAGCCCATAGAAAGAGGAGGACCAGCAGTCATCTGATCCCGTGAGAGAAATCTCGTCATCCATTTGATCGGGAGAAGTAGTGCATGGTTTAGCCTTAGGAGGAGGAGCACACAGAAGAGCAGATCTGAGCCGTCAGATCAGAAGGGGAAGTCCCATCAGCCGTTGGATTGGCAGAAGCTGCACGAGGGATAGAAGTCGGGATCTTGGCCATCAGGAAATCGGAGTTCTCTAGGTCATGAGAACTGGGGTCTCGAAAACCTCGAAACAACGATAAGATCTAGACTGTCCATCGGAGGGACAAGTGTCAGAGATCAAGCACCATCGGTGTTTGACACATCGGGAAATCAGAGTTCCCGAGGACAAGAGAAATGGGATAGGAGAAGTCTCAAAATCCCGACGTAATCGGGATCGTCCGTTGAAGGGACGTGTGGCAGCGATTGAGCACCGTCAAGGAGAGCCGACAGGGAAGTCAACCCCTCGATGTTTGGAGTCAATCGGGAATCGGGATATCAGAGATCCGGGGAGCGAGAGTTTCGTGCATTGCGGAATCACGAAACGTGATTTCCCGATAAGGCGTGTGGGCCACAGCAGGGGGTTAGTGGAGGCCAGCTATCAGTGATCGGGAGGCATATCGGGGATCGGCATATCGGGAAATCCACGGATGTGGAATGTCGCATTTTGAATCCATGAACCCCGAAACCCTGACGGGAGGTTTGACTATGGTCACGGGTAGAGGCCCCATGGACCGTCGTATAGGTTAGAGGGGCTAGTGCCTAAGGCGCATCGAGTTTTTGATGCTTGAAACTTCGATAGGAAGGTGAGGCTGTGGTCTCATGGAGAATGGTCATATGGACCACAGGGCATAGCCAGAGGGGCTAAGGCTGGCAAAGGAGCTCATCGTAGATCGGGAGTTGGAGAGTACAGTGACTCTCGACAACAGGAAGGGAAAAACCCCGAACCCCGACAGTGACTCGGGGATACCCACGGTTAGTTGCAGAGGCTATGCGGGTGAATGAGAAGGACCTGTGGACTGGGATTTTCACAGCAGCGATTCTAGCAGGGAATCTAAGGAGCCACTTCAGCTCGAAGGGAGAGGAACAAAGAAATCCTGTGAGTGGGTGAGTCTGAGGTGTAGGAACACCCTCGCCTGCATCAAGTGGTATCAGAGCTAGAAATTATTGCTTGTATATTTCAGGCAGGAAGAGGTAGAGGAGAAGAAAGTACCCTGATACACATTAAGTGGTATCAGAGGGGGAGTCTATTTGTATTTTTGCAGACAAAGGAGTGGAAGAAGACAGAGTTACTGAAGACTCTGTAGGCGATTGTTTGCAGGTAGGAAGCAGTCGAGAAGACAGTCAGGGAGACTGTAAGGATGAGACTGGTGGAACTCTTAGTGCGAGGCGATAGCAGTAGATTTTCCAGGAAGGCAAATAGAGACAGCGCTATGGCTACTTAAGGCCGTAGGAAGAAAAGCAAGGCAGAAAAGCTTGCAAAGATGAATAGAGAGCTTGCTGATATACGAGCAGAGATAGAGAAGCTAGAACTGCGGATGCGGCAGGATGAAGAATTGGTTCAGGTATGTGGACTGGAGACTGGGAAAGGTCTCGATGATGATGAAGAGGATGAATTGGGATCGTCTGATGATCTCAAAAACTGCCAGGAGAGCAGAGCAGAAGAAATTCCAGATTGCCAAGAGGACAATGAGTTGAGATCGGCTGAGGATCTCAAAGACTGTCGTGAGGACAGCCAGGAAACTTTGCATTACCAGCTGGGCAATGAAAGGAGATCAGATGAAGATCTCGAAGACTGCCAGGAGGGCAGCGGAAGCGTGTTAAGCTTCCAGGAGGGCAGAGATGAACAATTGAGACCATCTAAAGGTCTCATGGAGAATTCAATTCAGCAGAGGGTGCTGATGAAGATGGGATCGGTTGATCTCCTGCTCTACCAGGGGAGCAACAGCGGAAGCATCCCATATTTCCAGGTGGGCAGGGATGGACAGATGAATTTGGATTAGCCAGAGGAGCTGATAGAGCAGATGAGACTGTCTGATAGTCTCATAAATTCAGAGGTGAACTTAGATCAGCAGGTGCAGCTGACATAGGTAAAAGAACATCAGGGTGATATCTTGATGATTGGGGGAATACAATTATTCCTACCATCTGCCCAGGAGGAGGCAAAAAATTCTGTTGAAAATGCAGCAACAGTAGGGGAACAGTCACAGTTGATGATGACTTTCAAAGAAGAAGATGAGTATTCAGTGGAATGTCTCACTGACTCTAGCCAGCGAGCTGAGAGCACTGTAGCATTTGAGCTGATAGCAAAAGAAACAGAAGGAGGAAACGAGCATTCCGAGGAATGGCTGGACATATTCAGCATTGCAACTGAAAAGACTGCAACATGGGAGGTTGCAAAACCAGAGGATAAAGAGGCAGACATCACATGTTTTTTTGATCTGTGGGATCAAATTGAAGCCCTAGAGGAAAGGGTAAAAGTGCAGGGCGTGCACATCCAATAGATGAAGTTGGAAACAGATGAAGGTGTGGGAGATCGTGATGATCTTCCCAATGGCCAAAAATTTTTGCAGCTGAGGAGACTGCAACAACAGAACTAGCCACTGGAGCAACTAGATGAGGTGATCAGGGAAATCAGAGAGCTGATGTTGAAGCCAGCAGGCACTACCAGCAAGGGGCAGCTGGGCAGAAGGAAAGCAGCAGCAGCGCAGCGGAAGTAGCAGCAGAATGGAGCAGATGGGAAGCTCCAAAGACTTGTTTGGGACCCAGGAGGATTCCAATAGCTTCAGGGGAATCTCAAGAGCAGGAGCTCATGATTTTTGTAGCTATGGAGTATGATGCAGGAGCATCTCTCCACGCAGCCACCAGCCAGCCACGTCAGCGCGCACGTATTTGAAGGTTGAAGGGAGGCGCAGCCTCATCCAAATTTGAATTGAATGTAAATTAAATGTCTTAGGCTGGTGAGCCATAGAAGCCGTGCCTTTGCGCAGGCTGTAGATAAAATAGGCATTTATTGTAGATCAGCTGAGATCTAGTTCTAGATAGCAGACTAGACAGCCATTGATTATAAATTTAATAGAGTAGGTAAATCCTGGAGGGAAGTGCTCGATGAGCCCCTCAGGTAAAAGAGATTTTGAGATCTCATTTTGAGTTAGTCAAGTATGCATGTAGAGTAGAAGAGAAGAGCCAAAGAGAGAGCTGAGAAACACCTTGTAAAATATACAGGCATTTGCCATTATTAATACAGAGCAGTCTTTCCTGCATTATTTTGTCATATATGCATGTCGGTGTGTGTTCCTTGTTTATGCTGTGAATGTATATGTTATATGGGTGAATTCTGCAGGGGTTTGTTTGATTTCAGGTTGAAGGTCTTTGAGGCTTCACACTAGGAGGGTGTGACAGAACATTGAGGTTCTGATGGCCGTGCACAGAGGTTGCACTTCTGAACTCATGAGGAGTCAGACAGAGACGTGCTGAGGCACAGACTGAAGTCATTAACTCAGGAGAGGAAGACCTGTGAGGTTTTTGAACACCTCAGGAGACAAGGCTGTGTGGTTGAGACACAATTGCAGACAGAATCACTGAGGATTCTGTAGAGCTCTGCCAAGTGGGCATTGAGCATACGCACAGGTTGCATTGGGGAAGAAATTCGTTGAGAGTTTGAGGAAGACTAGAATCGCTGAGGATTCTGAGAAGCTCTACCAGAAGGGCATCGAGCGAGTGCATAGGTTGCGTGGAAGAAACCCAGGACTGTTGAGCGTTCTGAGGAAAGAGACTCCGCCAGGAGGGCGTTGAGTAAGTGTGCAGGCAGGCACAGGAGGAAAGAACTCTTGGAGTTCTAAAGCAGAAAGCAGAGTCCACTGAGGGACCTGTATTGGGTTGCTAAATAACCAGAAAGACTCAACAAGGAGGTTTCTTGAGGAGAAAGCCAGGAAGGCGTTTATATTCTCCATCTGAGGGAGAAGAAGGATCAAATCCCCTAAGGGGTCTGAGTGTTCGTGGAAGCTCAAGACAGATAGCGCTTTGAGCGCGAAGACTCTGTAGGAGTGCAGGAGCCAAAGAATCCCGTGAGGATTCAAAGGGCAGAAGCTATGGAAGGATAGTGTTTTCATACGCACAGGAGAGACTCAAGTCGAGGGGTTCGCAGGGCAGAAAGGAAGCAAAGGTCGAAGTCTTTGGGAGCATAGAATTCTTCCAAGTCTGGGAAGAAAGCTTAGACGCTCAAGAGGGAGAAACAGGAGTCGTCGGATCAGGCGGATAAAATAGATCTGGACCATTGGATTTCCACGTCTAGGAGGAGCTCAGAAGGAGCCCATAGAAAGAGGAGGACCGACAGTCGTCGGATCCCGTGAGAGAAATCCCGTCATCCATTTGATCGGGAGAAGTAGCGCACGGTTTAGCCTCAGGAGGAGGAGCGCACAGAAGAGCATATCTGAGCCGTCAGATCAGAAGGGGAAGTCCTGTCAGCCGTTGGATTGGCAGAAGCTGCACGAGGGATAGCAGTCGGGATATTGGCCATCGAGAAATCGGAGTTCTCGAGGTCATGAGAACCGGGGTCTCGAAATCCTTGAAACAGCGATAAGATCTAGACCGTCCATCGGAGGGATAGGTGTCAGAGATCAAGCGCCATCGGCGTTTGACACATCGGGAAATCGGAGTTCCCGAGGACAAGAGAAACGATACAGGAGAAGTCTCGAAATCTCGACGTAATTGAGATCGTCCTTTGAAGGGACACATGGCAGCAATCGAGCACCGTCAAGGAGAGCCGACAGGGATGTCAACCCCTCAGTGTTTGGAGTCAATCGGGAATCGGTATATCGGAGATCCTGGGAGCGAAAATTTCATGCATTGTGGAATCGCGAAACGCGATTTCCCGATAAGGCGTGTGGGCCACAATAGGGGGTTAGTGGAGGCCAGCTGTCAGTGATCGGGAGGCATATCGGGGATCGGCATATCGGGAAATCCGTGGACATGGAACATCGCATTTTGAATCCGTGAACCCCGAAACCCCAATGGGAGGTTTGACTATGGTCACGGGTAGAGGCCCCATGGACCGTCGTATAGGTCGGAGGGGCTAGTGCCTAAGGCGCATCGGGTTTTTGATGCTTGAAATTCCGACAGGAAGGTGAGGCTGTGGTCTCATGGAGAATGGTCGTATGGACCACAGGGCATAGCTAGAGGGGCTAAGTCCAGCAAAGGAGCTCATCGGATATCGGGAGTTGGAGAGTACAGTGACTCTCGACAACAGGAAGGGCAAAACCCCGAACCTCGATAGTGACTCGGGGATACCCACGGTTAGTTGCAGAGGCCGTGCGGGTGAATGAGAAGGACCTGTGGACTGGGATTTTCACAGCAGCGATTCCAGCAAAGAATATAAGGAGCCACTTCAGCTCGAAGGGAGAGGAACAGAGCGATCCTGTGAGCAGGTGAGTCTAAGGTGTAGGAACACCCTCGCCTGCATCACTATGATTCTGGTTGTCGAATCATCACCTAAGTAAACATTACCTACATCATGCCTTTCATATTCGCAGAACCACTCCCTATGGGGAGTCATATGAAAGGATGCACCAGAGTCAACCAACCATGACTCATGATCTGCATGTGTGTTTGGAGAATCCAAGTACACATCCCCTCCTTCTTCCTTGGAGGTCTTTTCTTCTGTAGAAGGAGATTCTTCAGATCCCTTATTTTTCTCAACTTTGGATCTACACTGCTTCTTGTAGTGCCCTTATTTTCCACATCTCCAACATACCTTTACAAAATTTCTGGGAGATTTAGATCTACCCTTAGAATTAAATCTCCCACTTGATAAATTAGATCTATTTCTTTCCTGAGAATGTCCTCTTACAAATAATGCGTGTTGGCACCAGGCTGAAGGGGAAAGAAGAACAATCGTGGGAAAGAAAGCATGCAGAAAACTAAGGTAACAACTGGCAAAAGAACAACACGCGCGCATGCAAGAAAGCGTGCACAAAGGAAAGTGACAACTAGAGGAGGAACAACACGTGTATGGGAGAAAGACCTAATGTAAGAAGGCTTATGGTTTTGGTAATATTTTGTAAAAGGCTAAAGAGCCCGAAATGTATAAATATAGATACAAAAGTATCATATAGAGTGGCTTGCTAGTAGTTGTTAGTAGTTCTTTAGTGTTTTTAGTTGTATGAACCATTTTTGTAAGTTGTTGAGCAAAGAAGATACGATGGAAGGTAGATCTAAGGATTAGACCACAGGCTTTGGAGCCTGGTGCGATCTAGTTCACCTCACATAGATCTTACCCAGTTTTGTGAAGGATTGTAAGCATGTGGCACCAGGAATATAGAACTGCCATAATAAAAGAGCCAAGAGCCAAATATTTGTGGGCGTAGCCCAGCAGGGGGTGAACCATGGTAATACTCATGTAATATGTTGAATGTACGCATGTCTCTTCTTTCTTTCAGCAATTAATGGTTAAGATTGATGAATGAGCTAGCACATTATTATGAATCTATTTATACTCTGCTGGAATTAGACTATGAAATATACGTATCTGACTTTAAGGGATAAGTAGTTTACCTTACAGCTCACGATACCTGGCTTTAATCAAGAAACCCCTATCCCTTGCTTTTTCCTAGGCTGTAAACACCTGAGTCTTACAGTCACCCATTTAAATCTATCTTGGGTGAGACTGCACAATGCCTTTCAGGTGTTGTGTTGCCTTCTGGTTTACCAGGAGGGCCGATAGTTTTAGAGGCTTTGTTGGAACCTCGAATGACATGAACCCTGGGTCAATAACTGAGATAGCCCGAGGAGGGAGATATTAAACCAACAAATGTATTCATTATCGTGTTAAGAGGAACAAGAGAGGACTGAGTAGATGAGATAGAACCAATAAGAACCGAAGGAGCGGAACAAAAGGGCAATGAGCCGTTAGAAGGGAATGTTGAGACCTTGGAACCCCATGAGAGAAGAAATCAAGGCTAGTTGAAAACTAAAGAGCTAGAGTTTGCACAGAAAGACAATAGAAACCCCAGGATCACACCGCATAAATACCTGGATAAATACGTATTTACTGATTTACACGAAGTCTTTTTCTATGATCTTCTACATCTACTACAGGAGTGGATATTAAGGTTAAATGATAACCACATGACCAACCGGATTTGACAACTAGATTGGACTCTAGTACATATACAGAAGTTGTAGCAGGTGAACAACAAATTCACCCGCGCATTCAACTTTTGGCTTGACAGTATTGTAGCAGGATTTATCACATAATTTACGGTAGACACAACAAATTCATACAGCGTAGCCGAGAAAGAGTTCCTACGAGTACCTAGAGGAAGGTACATTTGATCACTGTAAACTTCTATCAAGATATTGCTATATAACAAAGGTGTAATGACAATGGAATCAGACATCTAGACTTCCTTGCGTGCATGGGGGAAGGGGGGAAGCACTGACAGAGAGAGGAGAAATTGAAGGAGGGAAGGATAAAGAGAAGAAAGAGGAGGAACCCTTGGACCCAATCTTGATGGATGACGACCAGCTTCGGTGGATCTTGGCATCATCAGGAATGACACGTAGCGAAGCACCCTACCAATATAAGGTGAATACCAAGAAGAGAGTCATAGCTGAGAGGGAGGGCTTGGAAAGCAATGAGGAAGAGGTATAGGATATCTGAGATGTGGAGTAGATTGAGGAAATTGTGCGTGCCACGTACGAGAGGAAAACAAGAGGCCCAAGAACATGAGGAGAAGGCAGCCATCCCTTTCAGATTAATTTCAGTGTGGAACCCATAAACCCATTTGCGACCAATACACCAAAGAGAACACCACTTTTTAGACAACCAAAGTTTGGAGGAAGTCCGAAAACAGGAAGTAAATATACACAAAGAGAAACAACTGAAGGAGCCAGTTCAGGCAAACTTAGTCAAGTATCTACATCACACGGAGGAGGGAGTATCTCATTATTTGGAATGGAAGGACACGATCCTACTATCAGATTACCAAAGTTTTGAGGAGAAGCAACAGAAGACCCTGAGAAGCATATGTTCATTTACGCAAAGATCTGGGAAGCAAAGCAGATCACTGATGAAGACACCAAACTCGCGTAGCTAGCAATCACGCTAAGAGACTGAGCACTAGACTGGTACATGAGTCTAGACATGAACAATGTTCCCA
Source organism: Picea engelmannii (assembly GCA_009831015.1). NCBI lineage: Eukaryota > Viridiplantae > Streptophyta > Pinopsida > Pinales > Pinaceae > Picea > Picea engelmannii. The sequence goes on along the minus strand of ML795004.1, from coordinate 210,215 downwards.
GAATGACACAGACACTAGACGAAATTAAGAAACTATTGATAAATGAGTTCCAGAAGCCGAGCTCAGAGGATCAATATATGAATGAGATGATTGAAATAAGATAGAAACCAAGAGAATCGGTATAGGAGATTGATCAAAGATTTAAGTGATTAAAAGGAAAGTTAAAATACCTTACGACCAATATGCAACATCGGCACCTGTTTGTCAACTCACTAATCCCACACTTAAAATATCCATTACGACAATAGAAGTTTCAGACACGGGCAGAGGCTCTGTAGGCAAGCTTGCAATTGGAAGAGAATCAGTACCAGCATACATACCTAGCTATCGAAGAACTGAAAGAGGATCTAAAGAACTTAACATTTAGCTAAACTAGAATAAGAACAAGGACAAACGAGAAGAAGTTTGGTGCACTACCTGCAAGACGGAAGGACACCATAAGAATGAATGCCCAACATTCACATAGTATATGGCGACAGGGATGCCAAACCCACTACCACAGGGAGGATTATGGTGTGAAATATGCAAGAAATTGGGTCACGACCCTTACCACTGCACGATGATGCAAGAATACCAAACAGTCCCAAAGAACTCATATTGCACCTTTTGCAAGTCAGTCGGCCATGATGACAAAGATTGCAGAACTATGGAGCTAATGCGGGAAAGAACATCAGACGCATACAGGGTACAGGCAGAAATGATGACAGGGCAAGCAGTACCACAGTTCACTCAAGTCCCAACCCCATACAACACCGCGTAGTAGCAGTATAATACTACGTCGCAACCATACAATAACGCACATCCACAGTACAACCTGACACAGCCCCAATACAATACCATGTAGTATAATCAGGCACAATAGTATAATGCACCGCGAGGTGATCACGCAACTTATAGAGGAGCAGGACGAGCCAGAGGAGGTTTCGAACACCGTAGAGGACCAGTCACATGTCACAATTGCCAACAACCAGGACATTATGCATGGGAGTGCCCACTACCACCAGTGACTTGTATGTATTGTCATGCATCGGACCACAATACGGAGGAATGTCTGACATTACTTGTAAATATCCAGGAAAAAAGGAATCAAAATAACCAGAATGTTAAGTGGATTTCAGTTGAATCAAGGGATGATGGACGGAACATCAACATAGTCACTCGAGGAGGAACGAAAATAGGAGAACCAATGAGTAAAGAAGAACACTGACACCAAGAAGTACTTTGACACACATAAGGAGAAGGAGATCTTTACAGAATCTCGACAAGAATTCCAGAAGGAGAACGTTGCATGGATTGCACAACAGAGCAAGGAAGCTATGGGATATGAAATGTCACCATCACTGGACAATACCAATAGAATACAACCCAAGGAACAAGTAAGTACTATCAAAGACTTTTTGCAATCATGCATCAAAATTTTAAGTGATCCTTCATCTGTTAAAATATTGCAAAACATCCTAGAAAAATGTAGCAGCGAGACAGAACAGAAGCCAAAAGTGAAAACTGTCAATCACCTACATACAAGAATAAGAACAAGTATGGAATTTAGTCCAAATGCTAACAATGGGGATTTCAATATGGAGATGTTATACTAGATCTAGGATCCGAAGAGAATGTACTACCAAAAGCCACATGGAAATGCATGGGAGAACCTACATTGGGATACTGAATTGTTCAATTAAAGCTAGAAAATCAACATAGAGTCCTACCAATAGGTAGACTGAAAGGAGTGACAGTAGATCTGGATGGTGTGCTTACTAAGGCAAACTTTGAAGTCATCGAAATGGTAGATGGCACAACACCTTACCCGACGCTCCTCGGTCTAGATTGGGCATTCAACAACCAAGCCATAATTAACTTAAAAACTAGAAAAATGACATTTGAGTCAGGGGACTACAAGGTCATAGCCCCACTCAACCCATCATAAAGTGAGAGGTTCGTAGAACCCACTTGTCTGGATTTAGAAGAGATCGACCAATTGTACAGAACAATTGTGCGCGATACGAACTATATAAACCCAACTGCAGATGGGGTACTCAGTTGGCAGAGCATTAATTCATGTACAACAGACTCATACATCGGGTTAGAAAACTAGTAGCAAAGACTACATGAATTATCCACAAGAATGTGTGCCAGAATAGACCGCGCAATAAGGTGGATTGGCACAGAAATCAGAGAACCACCCAATTTTCACAGGCTAAATGATTTGGAAACTTTCTTGACACAATATGAAGATGAAGTATTAGAAAACCATAGATTGATAGCACTGGATTTAGCACTAAAGGCTACACCTGTAAGATGGTGGGGTGCAAACAAAGAAACTATCACAGATTGGTACCAATGTAAGTGATTACTGTGCATAAGGTTCGATGCAGAACAGATAGGTAACAAACAACAGAAATATGACGGACTAGGCACACCATCAGAACACTTGGAGGAGTGTAAAACACTATCGAAAATGATGCCACCGGAGGATTTTCTCACCACTTCATCCATACATAAGAGGGCATACCATCGAATTGGTATACGGACCAGGAAATACGTAAAGAAACCAAGACATGGGAGACACTCCAACAGAACTTTATAGTCACTTTCTCATTCGAGCATGAGAACCCAAACATAGATGTGGCTCTAAAATGGATTAGAAACATTATATCCATTGGAGAACCAGAAGTAGAAGCTATCACAGAGGCACAACAACAAAATAAGTAGACAGTCAAGGATCTATTGTCATGATACCACGTACAGGAGGAAGCAACGGATGAAGATGATCCGCGCGATATTCAGATCGAAGAAGTCGAAGGCAAGAGAGATGTGGAAGGACCACCCTTAGAGTCAGAGGTCATCTCTGCACTAATCAAGATAAATAAGGTTAACATAGGGACTGCCAAGTAGCCCAAAATAGTCAGCATTGGAGATTACTGGGACAAACAAACACTAGAAAGTATCACAGAATTGTTGTGCGAATACATCGACCTTTTCCCCACAAACTTTACAGAAATGAAAGGCATAGACGGAGAATTAGGAGAAATGAAGATACCACTCTGCCTGATGTGAGACCCATTAAAAAACGACAATATAGATTGAACCCCATATATAAACAGAAAGTTAAAGACGAGATCGACAGGATGCTCGAGGCCGGCATCATCGAACCAGTTGAAGAATCAGAATGGATAAGACCGATGGTAGTATAGGACAAGAAATAGGAAAGAGGGATCCGGATATGCATCGACTTGAGGAAATTGAACGATGCATGCCTACATGACCCATTCCCCACACCATTCACAGACGAAGTACTCGAGAACATAGGAGGCCATGAAGCCTACTCATTCACCAATGGATTCTCAAGATATCATCAGATTAAGATAGCATAAGAGGATAGACACAAGACCACGTTCACAATAGAATGGGGATCTTATCAATATACAGTCATGCCATTCAGACTGAAGAATGCACCTGTGATATTTTCTATAGTGGTCATCGCAACATTTAAGGAATTCATCCATCAATTCCTCAAAGTATACCTGGATGATTGGACAGTGTATAGCTTACTAAAAAACCATGTGGAAGTTTTACGACTGATGTTAGAACAATGCAAACAATGCCAGATATCACTGAATATCAAGAAATGCATATTTGGAACACCATTTGGGATACTATTGGGACACATAGTATGCAAATAGGGTTTTCTAATGGATCCGACCAAAATCACAGTCATTGCTAACCTACCAACACCAAAAATAGTCCGCCAACCAAGAGCAACGCTAGGACATATGGGACATTATAGAAAATTCATCAAAGGCTACGAGAAGATTACAACGCCAATGGAAAAACTTTTAAGGAAGGATACAAAGTATCAATGGAATGACGAGTGCCAACACGGTCTGGATACCCTAAAGGAAAAGATGGTCACTACACCAATATTGGTATTTCCATATTGGGATAAGACATTCCATGTACATGTAGATGCATCAGCGATAGCACTTGGAGCTATCTTAGCGCAACCAGGAGCATGAGACTTGGATCACCCAACAGCGTTCTCAGGCAGAAAATTATTAGACTTAGAACAAAATTATAACATGATAGAAAGAGAAGGCCTATCTATGGTTTATGCACTACAAAAATACATACATTACCTATTGGGAAAATACTTTAAGATGTTTACAGATCACTCATCCCTGAAATACCTAGTCAGCAAGCTAGTGTTGGGGGGGAGAATCTGTCGATGGTTATTGCTATTTCAAGAATTCGACCATGAGGTAATAGTTAAACTAGGAAATCTAAATGCAAGACCTGACCATCTATCGAGGGTCACAAATGGAGAGGAACCAACAAATTTAGAACACAAATTTCCATATGCACATCTATTCTCAGTACATATTGCCGACGATTACTTCGTAGAGATCATCTAGTACTTGAGCACAGGTAATACGCAACAAGAATATACCACTGCACAGAAGAAGAACCTGGTAGTCCACGCAGCCAAATATCAATTAATCGCAAGACATCTATACAAGATGGGCGCAGATAGCATCTTACGAAGATACGTACTAGACCACAAATGAACAAGAATTTTAGCAGAAGCCCACGAGGGAATAGTAGGAGGGAATTATGTAGGAAAATCTACCGTGCAGAAGGTACTACATGCAGGATTATGGTGGCCAACAATCCACAGAGACTCGAAAGAATATTGTCAGCAATGTGATGTCTGTCATAGGGTAGGCAAACCCAACAGAAGGGACGAGATGCCACTACGACCGCAAGTGACATTTCAGGCATTCGACAAATGGGTGATAGACTTTGTGGGACCCATTAACCCACCAGCCAAAAGAAAAGGGGCGAGATATATTATCACCATGACGAAATACCTAACAATATGGGCAGAAGCCGCACCAATAAAAGATTGCAGCGTAGAGACAGCTACACATTTTCTGTTTGAACAGGTAATTACTAGATTTGGGTGCCCAAGAATTTTGATGAGCAACCAAGGAATGCACTTCATAAACAACACCATATGAGAGATGCTCGAAGAGTTCGAAGTTCATCACCAAAAAATCACACCGTATCATCCACAGGAAAATGGCATGGTATAAGCCTTCAACAAAGTTCTAGAGAACGCATTGACAAAGATATGTAACGTCAACAAGGACGATTGGGATCTCAAGGTACCAACAGTACTATGGGTGTATAGAACCACATGCAAAATGATGACTGGCCGCACACCATTTAAACTAGTCTATGGTCAAGAAGCAGTAGTGCCCTTATAATTCTGAATACCCAGTCTACATGTAGCAGCTATTACACAAATGATAGAACGAGGCATAATATAGGAAAGATTGGATCAGTTATTGTCGATGGAGGAAGACCAAATCTTGGCAGGATTCCACCAACAAGTACAGAAAGCCAGAGACAAATCTTGGCATGATCATCACATCAAGAGGAAGACGTTCAAGGAAGGAGATCTAGTATTTCTCTATGACAGTAAATCGTTGCAGCACCCAGGAAAGCTCAGAATGCATTGGCTAGGACCATACGAGGTAAAATTTGTCACGGACAAAGGAGTTGTATAGTTAAGAGATCTAGCAGGCACAGACCTCAGAGGAATGATCAATGGGAGCCGGTTGAAGCTGTACAAGGACAGTCGACCACCCATCTCATAGTAAAAAAAAAAAATGAGGCAAACAATAACAACCATATCAAAAAAGGAAATAAGCGAGAAAAGGAAAGTCGCCAAAAGCAGGCTGACAGGACAGCATGAGGCAGAGTTAAAGCAAGGCAAGGACGGATGGGATTTCACATTAAACATGCCAACTGGAGACAACAGAGTAGGCGTAATGGAAAGTATGAAACTGTCACGGATGCATTGAACCCACAGCTATGGTGCATTAATCGCATGATGGAGGAAGCGTCTTCGACAAGATTCATGATGAGCCCATACAACACATGATCACAAAAGAAGTTAGTCTATTCGCAGAAGGAGAACAAAAAAAGAGCAACAGTAGCTAGAACAAACAGAGTGAAACCACAAATCTCACCGAAGCCATTCAAACTCAGCAAACGTTCGACAGACACCATTATGGCACCACCGAAGATCACAGAACCAGGCCAGACAGCCAAATCAACCAGGGTTCAGACTAGGTCATGAGGACCACTGGAAGAAAATGAGCAGCAGCCACCAGAGATCATCGATATTGATGAAATCCCATCACCAGAGGAAATCCCAGTAGAATCCATACCCATAATAGAGGAGATTCTGCAACCCCAAAAAGAGGCCATGGAACAGGATACACCAACAGTGGTGCACGAGCCTTAGAACAAAGAAGAAGAAACCCACTAGGAAATACCACCAGAACATATTGAATCAACCGTGGAAGTGAACGAAACGACACAACATCTGGGAGCAGAGGAGCAACCAAACAAAACACAAGCACCCGAATTAGGTCACCCAGTCGAGTAGACTGCTGGAACTATCTGGGCGTGGCCAGAGTGGATGACAGGGGAACAACTAGGAGTTGCTGAAACTTCGAGCCAGCCAACACAACAGGAGGACCGAGTTCAGATACCGAGCTCACCTCGAAAGAAACCAACTGCAGATATTGTGCTACCTCGCATACCAGAGGGAGTACAGGTGGACCCACAACTATTGGGTCACGTCGGGAATCTCAAGTATTCTGACCATGACATAGCAGATGAAACCAAATATCCAAAGCTTGCACCACATGACTTCATGCAGAAAGTAGTTGTGAACCAACTCGGAGAAACCATCACTCAGCCACACCAGTGAGAAACTAGACTGGACAGAACAAGAATTCTAGGATTATTGAAGATACCACACTTTGGCAGAGGCCAATATGCATCGGCATGCATCAAGAAACTGTTAGCAGTTATGCATGGAGGGGATGTATGGATGGAAAAATCCATCCCCATAACTGTTGAACTTATCACATAGATAACAGGCTTAACCACTAGGGATATGGATCCAGTGCTAATTTTGGACGATAAGTCCATGGAAAAAACATTGGCAGAAGAGATGAAGAAGAAATATGGCACCGACAGGGGAACAAGAGGCATTATAATCAAACAGATCAACAATGTCATGACACAATTGGGCGCAAAGATATTAGCCTGCAAACTGCTAAGAAAATGCCGCAAAGACGAAGTACCAGCAGAAGTCATTGTTGTTGCATCTCAGTGCCCAGAAGGCACCGCCATGAGCTGGGCGCCATACCTATCAACTTGTTCCAAGTAGACTGAAAAGACATGCAGGATGCAGGTACGGAATTTCATTACTCATGGATGATTACTCTCATAGCTTTCATGGGAAGGCGAGAACCAGAACACGCCATCTTTTGTACCACACCATAGCTAGGAGGAGCAAGATATCGCATCCCGAGATCCGCGCCACTAGCCAAGCTTAAGAAGGAGAATGGAATCGTATTCGAATCTTACTTACGGAAGATATAGGAAGCCATCAGCCGAGCATGGAGAATAACACCAGAGGCTTTCGCACAATACAGGGGCATCACCAATTTATGGGATAGGCGACAAGCCATGTGGATACAACCAAGGCAGGATCTAGATAAACAATGGCTACATATGTGCTACTGCGTCACCGAGGGAGATATCGACATGTTCATCAATGAATGGCCTGATGAATGGAGGATTCCAACCATACCCAAAGAAGTACCAAGACAAACAGCAGAAGGAGGGGCTGCACAGGTGGAAACACAGCCTCCACAAATCCCAGTACCCAAGAAACGAAGAACGAGCCAAACAAAGTCGACTCAAGTAGACGACGGCTCAAAGAAGCTAGGGACCCAGAAGGGGAGGACATAAACCACCCAGCCAACCTATGGACAGAGGTAACCGATTGAGGGAGCGCAGGAAACCGCATCAGACCCCATCACACAGGAACCAGGGGGAACTAAGAGACCAGTGGTACAGGATGCAAGTGAACATAAGAAAATGAAGGCACAACAACCACCACCGGACTACACAATCATGGAGGATGATGGAGAGATGATTTCTAGGATGGTCCAAGACTACCTCGCAAAATATTTCGATCATGTCGCACACCATAGGGATAAACTACAGAAGGAACTGAAAAAAATGGGACAGCTCCTTAAGAAATTTGAGGAAGCCTAGATCACTAGTAGCACTAGAGGCATAGAGCCATCGACCACACAGACCAGAGAAAGGGTGGAGGTATAAGAATGCACATTCCAAGGTCTACATAAAGCCTAGCATGCTACTAATGGATGAAATTGTGGGGACAGACACCACTGAAGGATTTGGATCATAAATTGGTCTTGACATGAATGCCATCGAGAGAATTATACAAACTACAGGTTAGCGTCGACCACAAGATACAATCGCGAGCACATAAAAACTTAGTCGAACTACAACAAGAAACAAAGAAGTGGGAAGCGTTGGAAATAGTTTGTGCATAGGAAAAATCAGAAACTAAGGAGGAGAAAGAACGCAGAAACGAGTTGGAATGTAGAGTGGAAGAAATTTTTGAGAAACTTCCAACTATTGCGCAAGGAAATGAACTCCCAGCCGTAGAAAAGATCGACCAGATTGCGTAGGTAATTGATCAGTATCAGAAGGAGATCAAGACTCTCCGTGGATAGATTATACCGAAAACCCCACCAGCAGTGAAGGAGAAAAAGGAAGCAGGAAGCAACAATATAGCTGCAGGAGCTAGAAAAACAGGTCAGCACGACAGCCGACTTGCTGGATAAAGCAGCGCAACTTTGGACAAGGCTGGAAGAGGATCCACGGGTCCAACATTGGGGCAAGGAGGAGAAGAGGATCAATGCAATGATCCAAGAATTCAAGCAACGATAGAAGAGCATACCAATTGCAGAAGGGGTCAAGGGAACGCAAGAGTTGAAGAAGATACAGACAGAACTTATCATTATGCAAACACAGAAACAGGAATGTCAGGCTCAAATAGAACTATTGTAGGAAAAGGTAGCGGAATTACTTGCGCAGGAAGAAGAAGCCAGAACACAAAAAACACAAATTCAACTAAAATGTGCAGGACTGATAAGCGAGGAAGTGGCAGCTTAGATAGTCGACACCATCAAGGAGAAAACCGTGCAGGCACTGACAAAAGCAACAGAGTTGTAGGAATATCTCTAGACAATCACCGAGGATATCAAGGAAGCATAGATAAATTAGGTGACTTGGGACAAGTCACATGTCAGTGTTGGGGGCATGTTGGCACTAGGCCGAAGGGGAAAGAAGAAAAATCATGGGAAAGAAAGCGTGCAAAAAATTGAAGTAACAACTGGAAAAATAACAACATGCGTGCATGCAAGAAGGCGTGCATAAAGGAAAGCGACAGCTGGAGGAGGAACAACACGCGTATGGGAGAAAGACCTAATGTAAGAAGGGTTAGGGTTTTGGTAATATTTTGTAAAAGGCTGAAAATCCCAAAATGTATAAATATAGATATAAAAGTATCATATAGGGTGGCTTTCTAGTAGTTGTTAGTAGTTCTTTAATTTTTTTAGCTGTATGAACCGATTTTGTAAGCTGTTGAGAAAAAAATATACGAGGGAAGGTAGATTTGAGGATTAGACCATAGGTTGTGGAGCCTGGTGCGATCTAGTTCGCCTCACATAGATCTTACCCAGCTTTGTGAAGGATTAGTGTGTGGTGCCAGGAATACAGAACTTCCATAATAAAAGAGCCAAGAACCAAATCTTTATGGACGTAGCCTAGGAAGGGGTGAACCACGGTAATACTCGTGTAATATGTTGAATGTATGCATGTCTCTTCTTTCTTTCAGCAGTTAATGGGTTAGCACATTATTATGAATCTGTTTATACTCAGCTAGAATTATACTATGAAATATACGTATGTGACTTCAAGGGATAAGTAGTTTACCTTATAGCTCACGATACATTGCTTTAATCAAGAAACCCCTATCCCCTACTCTATCCTAGGTTGTAAACACCTGAGTCTTACAGTCACCCATTTAAAGCTATCTCGGGTGAGACTGCACAGCGCCTTCCAGGTGCTATGTTGCCTTCTGGTTTACCAGGAGGGCCGATAGTTTTAGAGGATTTGTTGGAACCCTAAATGACATGAACCTTGGGTCAATAACTCAGATAACCTGAGGAGGGAGATAGTAAACCAACAATGTGTATGTGCTCTGTCCTTCCATATTCTTCTGTCTCATCTCCTCCGAAAACAAAGATGAGACTAATTCATCAAACTTCAAGGCAGTTGTATTACTACCTATGGCCACAACCAGACTACCCCAGGAGTCTGGTAAAGAACACAGTAAACTAATACATTTATCTTCATCTGAAATTTTAATCTCAACAAATACTAACTCACTTACCATAGTATTGAAGGCGTTCAAATGCTCTGCTACCAAGTCTCCATCTCTCATCCTTAGGTTATACAACTTATTTCTCAAGAATAGTTTATTTACTAGGGACTTAGACTCATACAACTTCCCCAACTTTTTCCATAAATCCTTGGTTGTAGCTTCCTCTGACACATTCAGTAATACTAAATTGGAGAGACAGTCGAATTGTGCTCTTTTATTTCCGATCCAACTTTTTCCATTCATCTATTGAATTTCTTGTAGGTGCAGTACCTAGATCTACCGCGATCCACTGATCTCTGTCCACCAACAGATTTTCCATATTGATATTCCACAACTCAAAACTTTTCCCATTAAACTTCTCGATCTCCATCTTCGAATTGCTTGCCATTTCTTTTCACCTGAAAAATCAATACCACAAATCTCCCACTATAACAAGGCTTATCACAGTCCCGATCCAAACCCTTGACCACAAAGGCATCCCCCTGAAGCCAACAAAGCTCTGATACCAAATGTGATTTTAACCTTGTACAATATTTACTACAAATATATATTTAGTAAAAGAACAGAAAAGATACAATGGCAAATACAAACATTACACAAAGATTTTTCCCCTAGAAACCCAAATCGGGAAAACCAACATATTCTATATATTTCATTGTGATACATTGTTTACAATACAATATACATATAGGAGCTAGCAGCATCCAAAACCCTAACCCAATGACCTGGATTAGTCAACAACCCTAATTCCTTAATCGTAAATAGAAAACCATCGGCAAAGAAACCATGTGCCAAAAAACCACTTAAATATGTGACACGTTTCTCGAGGCAGAAAATAATTTCTCGGGGGCGCTACCCCTGAAGCCTTGCGCGGGGGGCATTCTCCCCCCTCAATCCCCCCTGCGCGCTCGACACAATGCTCAAACACTACTACTCATGCAAATAATATAACACATACCCAACATGAACAACAAAGTATAGAGAATAATAACACCAACAATGATACCTTTATTGATAGAAAACCAAGTTCGTTTTCCTCTTCAAGGGGGAAACCTTCGACAGAGAAAAGATCTATTATGATAATTATAAAGATAAGACATTTTCATGCATTCTACTCCTATTTATACTAATTCTATCTTCTAAAGAACATTCTAGAGGAAGATCCTTTTAGAAGCGAAAGCTTCTATTAAGTCTTCTTACATTAGAATTGTTCACATTACTATATAGGTCTTATTTAGTAATGTTGACGTTTATTACATGGAAAATATATTATTCTACCTATGTGAGGGGTTAGGTCCCTAACATGATTTCTCTCCTTCCAAATATGTCATTTAGTGCTTATATGTTGTATGTTAAAGTCCATGCTAAAATAAACATGGAGATGAATATTATATGGTTAACACTTTTGTATTCGTTAATGCATTCCACATCATTCTTATGTAAGTTTTTGATCTTTTGAAAACGATTATTATGTAAATGTGCTAAATAATTATCATTCTTATGTAAGTTTTTGATCTTTTGAAAGCGATTCTTATGTAAATGTGCTAAATAATTGTGATACTAGAGAATGGACACAAGTTACTTTTGAGTACCTTTTTCAAGGAGAGCATTGTTAACAATGTAATCCAATTTTTTTTTGGATAATTATAAGTAAGAGAAGTTGGGTATTTATAAATACGAAATATTTTGTTAGTTTCAATCTTTCTCGTGTACTTTTTTCTCATTCAATTCATATATCTCAACATATATGAAATTTAAACAAATTCTACATGCAAAATCAACCATTTCAACAAATTAATGAATTGGAACTTCGAAATGAAATATATTAATATAACTAACCTTTCCATATTTTCAAACTTCATGTTGTTGACCAAAACATGTATGTTGTTACAAATCAAAGAAAATTTGCACATAAAACATCATTGCCAAATTGTCTTCTATAGCTTTGGAAAATGCACTCCATCTTCAATATATGCACTCTTAAAGTGAGAAAATGTCATGAACTTGTAGTTTATTATATGGTTAACACTTTTGTATTCTTTAATGCATTCCACATCCTTATGCAAATTTATGATCTTTTGAAAGTGGTTCTTTCATGTTTTTAATAAATTCCAAGAAAGATGACCTCTTGTCTTTACCAAAAATTCAGAGCTAGGTCAAATACCCCATCCAAATGCATTCCTATAACTTGAGTATACATGTTAAGAAACATATCTTCACGATTCCACAAAATTACTCTAAGAATTCTCACTAGTTCAGTGATGATAACGTCAAAAACAATTTTCTCCTAAAACAAAATATTCATGACAGTTAGACAAATGTTGCTCTTCTTCTAGGTATCACTTAATTTAGAGGTCATAATCTAGACCATGTTTTGTCTTCATACATTTTCACTTGCATACATCTTACATTAATGGACAAAAAAAGGGATGACTTAAGAGTTTTGAACTCTAGACACATAAATCCCATCAATAGAAGACTCTTAATAATAGAACAATGACGCATGACTTCCATATGATTTAATTAAACCCATGATCTATTACAAACATAAAGTATGAGAAAAGGTTAGTGTTGTTTCTCTTCCTCCCAAAAATAGTTTAATATCTAAATATATTAAACTATTTATTATTATTTTTAAGAGAAAATTAAAAAAATAAATGAACAAATGTATTTTTACATATACTTTTTTGTTCCAATCGAAGAGTGCTTTTATTTCCATCACATTGCGTTCTTGGTACTCGTCGCGTTAATGTTGCCAAGTCAATTGTTGTTCTTCATAATGTATCCTTATGGATTCACAGTGTATTGATCGGTGGTCATGCTTTGTGTCATCTTGTATTCTGAGCATAGGTATGCATGGCTCAGAAATGGAACATACTTGTATACTCATTGATGATTGTTTGCAAATTTTTCCAAGTTTTACTCCAACACCCTTGCATTGAAGAATTTATAAAGTGTTTCAGCCATCAGTTTCTCTTCTAACCTCACACTTTATGAGCCATTTGTTACACACCAAAATGTCACACTTGAGCTTTGCACCCTAAGTGTCGCAAAGTGATGTATGCACTTTGTTAAGTGTGGCATGCATTGTTGCAAGTGTCATATGCACCTTACCAAGTGTCTCATTCATTTTTCTAAGTATCACAACTTCTTGACACCATGAGAACATTTTCACAATCCATATGTCATGTTGGAAGAAGAAGCCCCATCATTTGACAATAGAAACACACCTTTTTCTTGGAAAATTCGACCAAATTTGGGAATTTATGAAGAATGGTGCCC
>ML795004.1:153165-191362 GCA_009831015.1 Picea engelmannii | reverse complement strand
CTAAACTTGAACTAAATTCCTTTAAAGAAGCCACTTCCTATGATGAATGGAAAGAATCCATGCATAAGGAATATGATGCTCTCATCAAGAATGGGACATGGAAGTTGGTGGACCCTCCATTTGGAACCAAACCTATCGACTGCAATTGGGTATTCAAGATTAAGTACAGATAAAATGGTTCACTTGACAAGCACAAAGCAAGGCTTGTGGAAAAAGGATTTGCATAGAAATAAGGTGTTGATTATGATGATACTTTTTCCCCCAAAAAAAAAGGGGATACCATCCGTACTCTGTTTTCCTTGGCAACACAAAATGGATGGAAAATTCATCAAATGGATGTGGATACTACTTTCTTGAATGGAGACTTGAAAGATAATTTTCTATGTCTCAACCAGAAGGATTTTTTGTGAAGGGACAAGAACATAAGGTATGAAATCTCATAAAATATTTATATGTCTTGAAACAAGCACCACGAGCATGGTATGAAAAGTTAATTAAGCATTTTCTGAAATTGAATTTGAATCATTTCAATCTTGACGATGTAAATTTTTTTGTCAATAAAGTTGGAAAAATTATTGTATATATTGTAGTATGTAAAGATGATCTATTGATAAAAGAGAACAATGAAAGCTACAATGCATCCATAAAGAAAGAGTTGAAGAATGACTTCGAGATGACAAATTTGGGACATCTTCACTACTATTTGGGCATTGAGGTGATTCAAAATACAAGGTGCATATTCATCTCCCAAAATAAGTACATTGTATAAAAGTTGGACAAGTTTGGCATGGTTGAGTGCAACCTATAATTTTTAAACCTGCGAAGTAAAGAAATGCATATATATTCTTAAGAAAAACAAAAATTAATCAATGACTCATTCACATAGTACACAGAGATTTATACCGGAAACCCTCAACTGGGGAAAACCTTTCTTATATTCATTATATCGAATTTCACCATTCACCATACAATATATACAATGTTTTTAGGTATTTCGTAGATACCAAAACCCTAATCCCTTAATCCAGGATTAATTTAGAAAACCGCTAAAAATAGCAAAATCCATTAAAAATAGCAAAAACCGCCCCAAAAAAATTTTCGGGGCATTGCCCTGAACCCTGTCAGCCCTGGGCTACTGCTCGTTGATGAACCCTATGCATAACTAGGGGGGCCCATACCTATCCCCCCCTAGGAAGCGTCTGACTCACATGATACAGTAAGCACTACCAGAGGGATCGTCAGACACAGTTGTCAAACTTGACGCACCCACACACACACATGCAAAGAATATAACATATACCCAAAATTCTCCCACTTGTTGTTTTCTTTGCATCCAGGGGTCCATAGGGTTATATAGTCAACAATATAGGGCAGTAATTCCCATTGTTACTCTACACCAGGAGAACTTTTCTATGCTCATAGACTTTGTCAATAAATCTACAACATTCTTCAAAGTGTCAACCTTTTCCAACAACATTGTCTTTTCCTCAACCATGTCTCTCACAAAGTGATACTGAACATCAATATTCTTTGTCTTTGAATGATAAGTTGGGTTCTTTTCCAAGAATATTGCACTCTGACTGTCACAATTTAATCTCACTGCTTTTTGTACCAACCCAATACCTGAAAACAATCTATGTAACCATACTGCTTTCTTTCTTACATGAGTGGCTACCATGTATTCAACTTATGTAGTTGAGAGTGCTATTACAACTTGTCTTTTGTTCATCCAACTGATTGCTCCAAATAGTTTAAAAACATACCCACTTGTAGATCTTCTGCGATCCAGATCTCCAACCCAGTCTGCATCAACAAAGCCATGTATGTCCACCACTCTGTCCAATCTTGGTATTCCTTGGTCGCACAATCCATAATTGGTAGTGCCACAAAAATACATGAAGACCCTCTTTACTGTTGTCCAATGTTCCTTCCCTGGTTTTGACATATACCTTCTCAAAACTCCCACTACATGTGCAATGTCCAGTCTAGTACAGACCATTGCATACATCAAACTGCCAACTGTACTGGCATACAGAACATTGGACATGTCCTCTTCTTATTCATGTGTCTTGGGACACTGATCTTCATATAACTTTACACCTATAGGAATAAGAACCTTGACCAGTTTACTTCCATGCATATTAAGCCTCTGCAATATCGTCTCAACATATTTTCTCTAATTCAACCAAAGTTTCCCGTTTGCACGATCTCTTTTAATCCCCATTCCCATAATGAAGTTAGCGGCACTGAGATCCTTCATGTCAAATTTGGAGGATAGATGTGATTTCACCTCATTGATAACATCCATGTTATTTCCTACCAACAACATGTCATCAACATACAACACTACATAAATGAAGTGATTACCAACCTGCTTGGAATATACACAATGATCAACCCTACTTCTCACAAATCCCAATCCAAGGATGTATGTGTCAAACTTTTGGTACCACATCCTAGGTGATTTCTTCAAACCATATAGTGACTTCTTTAGTTTACAGACTAACTTTTTCTTTTCCTTTACTACAAATCCTTCTAGCTGCTTCATGTAGATTTCTTCTTCCAGATCCCCATGTAGGAATGTCGTCTTCACATCCATCTATTCCACTTCAAGATCAAAAGCATCAACAATAGATAAAATAAATATAATAGAAGTTAACTTAGCATCAGGAGAAAAAATCTCACCAAAGTCAATTCCCTCTAGCTGGGAATAACCTTTTGCTACTAACCGAGCTTTTTATTTCTCCACTTTTCCTTCTTCATTAAACTTCTTCATAAACAACCATTTGCTACCAAAATATTTTCTTCCAGCTGGAAACTCAACTATATCCCATGCCTCATTCTTATCCAAGGCATCCATTTCTTCAACCATGTCCTTCTTCCAAAGTTTACTATCTTATGAATTCATTGATTCCCTGATAGTTCTGGGATCATCATCAGTAATAGATAAAGAAAAATTGGAATGGAAATTAGGTGGAATATACCTTTCTGGTTGCCTTCTTTCTCTCACTGATCTCCTCAATACTGGGGTATGAGGTTCTTCTTTTTCTTCTGCTTCATCTTCTTCAGATGATTCAGATTTTACATCATCCAACTCTAGCTCTATTTTCTCAGGTTCGTCTTGCCTTGGTAGGAATTCTTGTTTGGACACATCTTTTACCTCTCTAAAAAAAACATCCCAACTGTAAACAGTCTTCTTAGTTTCTGGGTTCCAAAGATTATAACCTTTCACACCATCTTTATAACCAATAAAGATACACGTTTCATCTTTTTTATCCAGCTTACTCTTATTTTCCTTTGGAACATGTACATAAGCATCACAACCAAACACTTTAAGATGTTGAAGAGAGGGTTTCTTTTCGGTCCATACCTCGTGTGGATTTTTTTCATCCAACGCTGATGAAGGTGATTGATTGACCATGTAACATGTTGTACCCACTGCCTCTGCCCAAAATTCTTGTCCTAACTCGACACCGCTGAGCATGCTCCTTTCTTTTTCCATCAGTGTCTTGTTCATCCTTTCCGCAACTCCATTCTGTTGAGGAGTGTATGGAGTAGTATTCTTCCTTGCTATACCACACTTCTTACAGAATTCTTCGAATTCATTTCTGCAGGATTCTCCACCATTATCTATTCTCAATACCTTTATTTTCTTCTCTGTCTAATTTTCCACCAAAGCCTTAAACTATTTAAATTTATCAAATACCTCAGATTTCTTTCTAAGAAAATAATTCCATGTGTTCCTTGAGAAATTATCTATGAATGAAACATAATACAGAAACTTACCTAGTGACGGAACAGGCACAAGTCCAAACACATCACTATGTATCAACTCTAAGATCCCCTTTGCTCTTTTAGCACCACATGAGAATCTTACTCGATTTTGTTTACCATATATGCAATGTTCAAAGAAATCAAAATCTAGAGTGCAATTAGACATACCTTCATCCATGACTTTACCATTTAGTGTTCGAAGGCCCTTTTCTCCAATATGCCCCAGTCTTTGATGCCACATCATGGTCTTCTTTTCAGGGATGATATCGGTCTTGTCTTCTTTATTTGTCTGATCAAGGACAACAGAATTGTTACACCCATTAGTATAAGTTCTTCCTAACAAATTGTATAGATTTCCACACCGAACTCCCCTCATCAACACCATTGCTCCTCGTACCATCTTGCAAGTGTTCTTTCCAAATACAGTATCCACTCCTGCATAATCCAACTTGCTTATAGATATTAGGCTCTTGGAAAGTTTTGGAATGTGCAGAACCCCAGGGAGAGTTCTAATCCTTCCATCTTTTAGAAACAACTTAACCCTTCCACATCCCATGATTTTGGATGTCGAGTCATCTCCTAGGAATACATCACCACCATCGTATTTTTCATATTCAGAGAACCACTCCCTGTGAGGAGTCATATGGTATGACTCACCTGAGTCGATCAACCATACATCACGGTCTGCATGTGTACCTGTAGATTCCAGGTAAACATCACCTCCTTATTCAGTGGAGGTTTTCACCTCTGTGGAAGAGGTACTATCAGATCCCTTTGGTTTTTCAACCTTCTTAGACTTGCAATCTTTCTTATAATGCCATGTTTTACCACACTTCCAACATTTACTCAAAGATTTTTCTGGAGACTTAGATATACCTGTAGATTTAGATCTCCCCCCTGAAGGCTTACTAGGATTCTTGTCTTGGGTATGACCTCTTACAAATAAAGCATTTGTGCTATGACTATCCATGTTTTTCCATCTCATGTCTTCAGATAACAATGATGAAACTACATCCTCATGCTTCAATGTAGATTGAGTGGTACTACCAATTGCTACAACCAGATTATCCCAAGAGTCTAGAAAAGAACATAACAAAGTAATACACTTATCTTCTTCTGAAATTGTAATATTAACAGAGACAAGTTGACTTACCAGAGTATTAAAGGCATTTAGATGTTCTGTCACAGAATCTCCATCTTCCATCTTAAGATGATACAACTTCTTTCAAAGAAACAACTTGTTCACCAGGGACTTTGATTGATACAAATTCCCCAACTTATCCCATAGTTCCTTGGCTGTATATTCTCTTGAGACATTCAACAACACCGAATCTTCCAGGCACAGTCAAATAGTACTCCTTTCTCTTCTGTCCAACTTCTCACAATCTTCCTTCGACATACCAGTAGGTGGTGTACTAGTAGTTTGTGTACTAGTAGGTTGTGTACCAGTAGCCTATGTGCTAGTAGATGGTGTACCAGTAGGCTGTGTACCAAGATCCACAACGATCCATTATTCTTTGTCTACAAGTAGGTCCTCCATCTTGGCTTCCATAGCTCAAAGTTTTTACCATTGAACTTCTCTATCTCGATTCTAGATGAGCTCACCATTCCTCTTTCTATACTCGAATCTCCACTGCAAAATCTCCCACTAAACCCAGGTTTATCACAAACCCAAGATAAACTTGATCTATCAAGACCGAGCCAAACCCTCAACAACAAAGGCGTCCCTCTGAAGCCAAAAACGAGCTCTAATACCACATGTAATTTTTAAACCTGCGATGCAAAGCAATGCATATAGATTCTTAAGCAAAACAAAAATTAATCAATGGCTCATTCACATAGTACACAGAGATTTATACCGGAAACCCTCAACCGGGGAAAACCTTTCTTATATTCATTATATCGAATTTCACCATTCCCCATACAATATATACAATGTTTTTAGGTATTCCGTAGATACCAAAAACATAATCCCTTAATCTAGGATTAATTTAGAAAACCGCTAAAAATAGAAAAATCTGCTAAAAATAGCAAAAACCGCCAAAAATAAAATTTCGGGGCACTGCCCCAAACGCTACGCGTAACCAGGGGGGCCCATACCTGCCCCCCCCCTAGGAATTTCCCAATGCACACGGCACATAAAGAACTACTAGAGGGATCATCAGACGTAGTTGTCGAACCTGACGCGCCCACACACACACATGCAAAGAATATAACATATACCCAACACAACCCTATTTCTACTCCAATGGAATAGAATTTGAAACTCACATCAAAATAAGGGAATGAATTTGAGGGTGCAACCAAGTATAGACAACTTGTGGAAAGTCTTATCTATATTACTACCGCCGTATCAAACATTACATTTGGTGTTGGGATTATTTCTAGGTTCATGTAAAAGCCTTGTGAAGGACATTGGTTTGCTACAAAAAGAGTTCTAAAATACTTGAAAGGAACTCAAGATTTTGGACACAGGTACTCTAAGATGGATGACTTCAACCTGATTGGATATTCCGATTCATACTTCATTGGGGACAAGGAAAATGGAGTATCAACTTTACGCTATCTCATGAGTCTTGGATACGTAGTTGTCTCATGGAGATCACACAAACAATCAGTTCCAATAGATTCCACAATAGAGCCAGAATATGTGACAATTGAATAAGCAACGAAGGAGATTATGTGGCTTGGGAAAATACTTGAATATTTGCAGGAGAAACAAGTGAATTCTACTCCTCTTCTAGTTGACAATACTTCTGCAATCAAGTTGGCCAAGAATGATAGATTCCATGATTGAACTAAGCACATCAACACAAAGTATCACCTGATTCAATATCATGTAGAGGCCAATACTATTGAATTGAGACATTGTTCCACAAATGAACAAATTACAGACATATTCACCAAAGCGCTTGGAAGAGAAAAAATTGAAAAGTCTAGAATGATGCTTGGACTCACACACACCCCTTCAGATTAAGGGGGGCATGTTATACATGTGATCCTTGGGATTGTGTTATTGTAATCATAATGTAAATGTGAAGAGTCGTAGGTGATAGAAAGTGTTTTTAGTTATGGAAGACCGACAATCATTTGTTTTGTATTTATGCACCTATTATGTTAATGCCAAACACATCAGCGTGGAGTTACATTTTCTGCCAATGCATGGCCTGACATATAATTATCCAAAAATTATTTGGATCACATTGTTAACAATTCTCTCCTTGATCTTAAAAGACCAAAAAGAAAAAATTGTTGAAGATAAGGAATGTACTAAAAAGTAAGTTGTGTACTTTCTCTCATAACACAATTATTTAGCACATTTACATATCTCTAAATAAATCATTACATGGAGTCCAATAATACATCACACTTGACTAGGGCACTTGCCCTAGCAATAATCAACAAATATGTGATGTATTAATTGGATCAAGAATAATAATAATAATAATAATAATAATAATAATAATAATAATAATAATAATAATAATAATCTATTTTTAAGGTCATGGCCAAGCCAACACACCAAATTGGTGTATGAGACCCCCTTGTTTGTGGGACAAGGAGATTTTAATAATAATATGTTGCATATTATTATACTAAGCATATATATCATGTAAACGGCCAATGTGTAAGCTTTACATATAAAATATAGGATGATTCACATCTATGCATATTTTTCCTTTACGTCATAAAACTACCTCAAAACAAACACAACCTAATAGATAGAAAAACTCTCTTATTTCATGTTACTTTACTCTTTCCTATTAATTCATGAAAATATCTATTTGTTATATTATTTTCTGAATTTTATGTATAAGTGATTCCTCCCATTTTACTTAATACATTTACAATTAATGTTAATATTTTCAATTCTATATATAAGTGATTCCTTCCATAATGTTTTTTGTTTTTTGTTTTTTTTGTTTTTAATTTTGGTGTTTTAAATTTAGTGTTTTAAAGGGAAAAATATTTATTTTCCAAAGATATTTAGATTTTACTCTTTTCTAAATTCGTATTTTGAATTTTTTAATTAAAAATTGCGATTTACATTTTTTCAACAAAAAATGTTTTTAGAATTGTTTGAAAAATACACAGTATTATTGTTTGTTTGTCAAATAAATAATAATAATGTGGATTTTCCAAACAAATATAACAACAATTCTTACCACAAAAATCTTGTTAGTCAAGAATTGTTTTTTTTTTTCTTAAAAAAAAAGAATTTGCTTAAGGGTGTTTTTTCTCCAATTTAATTATTTTCTTAGTGTAAATTATTAAATTACAAAATGAATCAGTAAATAAATTATCAAGTAATAACTCCCAGGATGGGGTGTCACCGAGTGGATAATGCTTACAGGGAAGGTTGGAGGACACCTCACACAGGTAAGCCACGTGCCTTGCCACTTATCCATCCTCTCCTACTACTTAATGTCCAGAATTTACTCTCTGCAGTTCATTTACCGGGATGAGTACCCGCACTAGCTCCTTCACACAGGCGTAGTAATGACGATGGGATGGGACTACAGCAAGTCTCGTCAGGAAAGGTGGCTCCTTCATTTATTTCTTATGATGTTGGGTTATCTCGTTCATTACCGTCTTCTAGATTCGGTTCTACTAAGCTTCGACCCTCACTCTCAGTCCCCTCCCCTCTTTGTCCCTCATGTTTCTTTGCATCACTCTTTCCTCCCTCTCCTCATCATCCTCATGATGCTGAGGAAAAGACAAAAGTCTAAGCGTGGGCCAGAATGGTACAGTACCTATGGGTGTGGATGTCAGTGTAACCCTGACCTACAACCCTCCATGCTCATTGAGGATGAGCCATCAAATCTGTAGCCTCCCACCCATTTGGTTACTCCTCCGACCACTCCACCTAACCATTATGCCTCCTCCCCTAAGACTGCGACCCCTTCACCTTCACATTCACCTATCTGTGCACTTTGCGAAGAACACATGGGGCTTAAGATGTTACAATAAATAAATAATATAAAGACATAAAATAATAAATTAAGTAAATTAAATATTAATGTAATAAAAGGGTCATGAATCTTCATAAAAACCATAAAGGGAATATATATAGGGATTCCCTATCCTTGTAATATCATAATATTTTCACAATCAATTATTATTATATATTTATTATGGATTCAGAGTGAAGTTGTTCATTAAGAACCCCGTGTGTTCTTAACATTGGTATCAAAGCATTCCTCTTCCTCGTTTTCCCTCATCCATTCACTTCGTCCCTCCTCATCCTCCCATGCTTCATCCACCAGTTCCCACCCTCTCCTTTAAACTCTTTTTCCCTCCACGATTTCTTCCCTTCCAAATTCCCACGATTTTTGCCCCCATTACACCCATTAATTATATAATATAATTCTATTATATATATAACTAATATTTCATACATTGCATAGAATTATACAATTAAAATAGTTCAAAGGGGATCTTTCAAGCAAAGTCAAAATTACAGAAAAATACTCACCCCCAAACACTAGAAAGATGTCGAAATTAAAATCTCAAGTGGAAAAAATAGACCAGGAATGTAAAAGCATTAGGAAATCACTCGAAAAGTCAATACAAAAAAATCATGAGGAGTTACTAGAGGAAATAAGGCTCAACAATGAGGCACTCAAAAAAGAGTTGACCCATAATCTTAAAGAAAAAATTTCAACGGAAGTCAGAATCGAATTACGAAAAGGCATGGATAATATAAAACAAGATCTTAAAGACGATATTTTTCAAGAACTCAGGGTTAACCTACAATGAGGTTTGGGAAACGTTAAATGAGAAATAAATGATGATTTGCAACAAATTATGGTTGTGATGACACAACATCAGAAAGAAAAGCTTAATGAGCTTTTAAATTTAATAAAAGGTCAAGGGCACCAACAAACCACCCAACCACAACACATCACCACCACCATCGCCTCCACCTCCCTACAATTCAAATTCCCAATCTATATCACAACATCAACCCTTAATAATTTATCCTCCCAAATCCAAAATTGAACTATCAAAATACAATGGAGGCGATAACCAATGCGTGGCTTGGTTTAACAAAACTGAAGAATATTCCCATATATACAATATTACAACTGATGAATAAAAGGTCAAATATGCATCCATGTACGTCGAAGGAACTGCATACAATTGGTATCTATGGTGGAAAGGAATAATTCAGTCATATAATTGGAATTCTTTCAAAAATGGTTTTTTTTAAAGATTCCAGGGCATCTCGGAAAAATATTTTTTTTCAAAACTCACCGGATTACAACAAAAAGGAAGCATAGATGAATTTATGCATCAATGGGAAGCTCTCGCCACCTGAGTATTTGGACTATATGATGATCAATTACTCCAGTCTTACATAGGTGGTATCAAACCAAATATCCAAGACTAGTTAATATTACATGAGGTTACTACAGTAGAAATAGCAATACACAAGGCAAAATCTGTAGAAGAAAAACTAGAAGGCCATTCAAGATTCAACAAAAAGGAGTGTACCTCAGACCACAGGAAATGATAAATACATACCACCCAATATACGTGAATATATAAGAAGAAGTTTAGACTCCCAAAGGATAAAAGAAGGAAAATGTAAATGATGTGGAGAGAAATGGGACCCAAGACATAGGTGCCAGATCGAAGATAACTCAAAAAAATTGTACACTTGTGAAGCAGAAAAAAATGACGAATCAAAATCAACATAATCAATAAATGAAGAAATGGAAAATTTCCAAAATGACACTTCATAGGTCATAGAAGACAACACACCAAGAATATCGCTCACAACCATCACATGCATTACCCAATCGAAAACTCTTAAATTAAAAGGACATATAAAAATGACAATTTCACTGTACTAATTGACACTAGAAGTACCCACAATTTCCTCGATATCAAGATTGCAAGGAATCTCAAATTATTTGTATATCTAGTCCCATACATGAAAGTAATGGTTGTAGAAGGCAAAAAATTTGGAAATGTCGGAAAATGCCATAAGGTAAAACTCCAAATCCAAGATTTCAATTTGGAATCAGAACTCTACACTGTCCCTTTGAGAGGAGTAGATGTGGTTTTAGGAGTCCAATGGTTACAAACCTTGGGCACATACTCAGTCAATCACCAGGAACATTACAACCAATTCAAGTGGCAAGGGAAAAGTTATAAATTATATGGTTTTCAACCTCCACAAACACAGGTTGTGTCGTCACAACAAATGGAAAAAATGATCTGAAAAGGAGCAACAACATACTTCATCCAATGCCACAACATAGAAATACAAGAATCAGAACAGGATGACTCTAGAACATCAGACGTCCAAGATATAATTCAAAAAAACAAGAAGGTATTTGAAGACCTTCCCATGGAGTCACCACCTCAAAGAATAATTGAACATATAATTGAAGTTAAACTAGGATAAAGCCCAGTCAAGGTTAGACCATACAGATACTCTCATCACCACAAAATAGAGATATAAAGATTAGTCCAAGACCTATTAAAATGTGGTGTCATCACGAAAAGAAGAAGTCCATATGCAGCTCCAGTAGTTCTAATTCGAAAGAAAGATGGATCTTTCAGATTATGCATAGATTACCGAGGGCCAAACAAAATAATAATTAAAAACAAATTTCCCATCCCATTTATTGACGAAATGTTGGATGAACTTCATGGAGCAAGATATTTTTCAAAAATTGATTTAAGACTTGGGTACTATCAGATTAGATTCAGACAAGAAGATGTATCCAAGACCTCCTTCCAGACACACAAAGGACACTACGAATTCAAGGTGATGCATTTTGGGCTAACTAATGCCCCCACCACCTTCCAAGCGACAATGAATGAATTATTTCACACATACTTATAGAAAGATGTCTTAGTTTTCTTTGATGATATCTTATTGTACAACAAAACATGGGAGGAGCATATGAAGCTTTTGGTACAAGTGTTATCTCTTCTGGAGGAAAATCAATTCTATGCCAAAATGTCAAAATGTACATTTGGAAAGGAGGAATTAGAGTACCTTGGTCACATCATATCCAAAAAAGGAGTCAAGGTAGACCCCAAGAAAATCAGGGAAATCACATATTGGCCTAAACCAAAAAAATATCCAAGTTAAGAGGATTTCTATGATTGGCAGGGTACTATCGAAGATTCGTCAAGAATTATGCTAACAAGTCACTCAATTAGAAAAGGAATATTTATTTCCCAAACCAAATATATCAAGGAAATGTTGAAGTAATTCCAAATGGAAGATAGTAAACCTATAAGTACTCCCATGGTCACTGGATGTAAACTAATCCTAGATGACGACTCACCAAAAGTAGATCAAATTATGTACAAATCAATGATCGAAAGTTTTCTCTATTCAAAAACAACTAGACCTGACATCATGTTGGTTGTAGGACTAGTGGGAAGATTTAAATTTGCACCTAGGAAAATTCATCTAAAAGTAGTAAAAAGAATATTCAGATATCTTAAAGGGACCTTGGAATTTGGATTATGGTATCCAAAAGATAAATACTTTACATTAAATGCATACACTGATGCAGATTGGGTTGGTAGTATAGATGACAGGAAAAGCACTAGTGGAGGAGCATTTTTTTTAGGAATGTTTTTGGTAGCATGGATAAGTAAGAAACAAACATCCACATCACTATTCACAACAGAGGAAGAATACATTGATGTTGCATCCTGCTGCACACAAGTTATTTGGATGAAGAAAACATTAGAAGATTTACAAATAAGATATGATTATCCCATTACTATTAATTATGATAATACTAGTGTCATACGTATCTCTAAAAATCCATTAATTCATTCTAAAACCAAACACACCCCAATCAAATATCATTTCTTAATAGATCAGGTTATTCAAAGAGTGGTTAAAATAGTGTACGTGGACACCAAAGATCAAATTGTAGACATATTCACAAAACCTTTGCCCACGAGTACCATTGAAAATCTTCGACAAAAATTGGGAGTAATTCAGATACCTCATTAAAACCACAAAATTTGCATCAAGAAAAGGGGAACATGGTCAGGGGGAGTGAAGAAAGATCCCCTCTGTCATTGTTGTCAAAGGGGGAGGAAATTGATATGCAACATAAATAAAAATATTTCAAAGAAAAGGTTTCCATCAAATTTGCCAAAGGGGGAGAATGTTGGAAACAATGGTATGATATTGTCATTGATGTCAACAGTGTTCAAAGGAATCCAATATAAACTCAAAACTCAAGAGAAATAACGTAATAGGTCGCACAAAAGCCCAAGCCTACACAAAAGAATACCTTGTAAAGGATCAAGTTATAGCAACCGTTAGATTAGTTCGAGATCTATCATGATCGTAAGATAGAATCGAGTGGAAGGACATGATAAGCAGACCCCATAAGACATGAATTCTTGAAACCTCCAAAATTGTGAAGTAAACGTCGATTGTCAAATCTTGTGGAATACTTTGACCACTCTGACGAAAATAATTTTGAAACATGTAAGTTTACCCGAAGGCCAAAGCCCCGAAGTCATGAACTCTTGAGGACTGCCAGATGAAAGTAAGAACATGGTAATCCTGTCAACTTTTGATCAAGCGTAGTGGAAGGATATGATAAGTGGCACCAAAGGAATGAAGTCTCAGAGTAAAAAAAGGTCGTCTGATTAAGATAAGGAAATATCTATGGTGATAGATCTATTTGTCACTTCGACAATGATCAAAGCATGGTATAAAAGTACCAAAACTCCTGAAGCTATGAAGTAATGAAAAGTTAAAATCCTAGTAAACAAGGACACGTGGCCCAATCAGACGATGACAAGTGTCAAAATACATATGGCATATAAGGTCTATGAAAGTCACAAATCAGGGTGACACATGGCACACCCACTATGGGTCCATGTCATCATAGGTGATGTCAGCATGCCATGTCAGTCCAGGACTACAACCTCCAGGGATAACCAACTTTTCCTACTAGCAAAACTACTCGAAATGCCGAAATTTTGAAGTGAATGAGAAATGTCCACTCAGTTTTCGATTAAGTCATGAATGCCAATTTTTTTTAGCTTGCATATAAGAAAGAATCATCCATTTGAAGATATTAACTCCAAACCGTCAGATCAATATCAAAGAGAAGGAAATCAATAGATGAGATTGAACCTTCCATGATAAAGCCTCATATGTATTCACCCTTGGTCACAAGTCAATGTCATATGTAAAGTGGCAATGAGTTAAAAGGCCAACTAAGTTAACACCTGGTCACAATATATGGTCATTTGGTGAAAAGAAGAAAAGTTATAGAGCGTCGAAGTCCGGAGAACACAGTCCAAGCATTGGAGATATGAGTGATTCACAAGCTAGCACCTGTCCATTCCAGGTATAGGAAAACACACCACATAGTGAAGTAACAACCCAATTTAGATATGTTGGAGAACTGGGGACACAACATAAGCATGTGAACGATAAAGAATTGATCCATACCTATGATCAACGCATGAGGATGAATCAAGATTAGTATTCTCATTGAATTGAGAAACTTACATAATAAATTAAATGAATAAAAGGAGAATATTATTTATACTAAAATTGAATGAAGAGGTGCAATGCTTCAAACAAAGAGACATAGTGCTTCAAATTCACACCAGTTGGAAGACTATATAAACAAGAAAGAATGGTGAGAATAAGGTGTCTTTGTAGTCCAAATCAAAAGATCAAAAGTAGAAGCAGATTCCAAGAAGAAGAACTAATGATACTTATGCAGTGAGGGTTGAAGGGAGGAGCAAGGAAGGATTCATATCCTTTACTAAGTAAAGTGTGAAAACAAGGGAGTTGGTGCTTCCTAGGGTTGGTGCCCTAAAGACAAGGGAATTGGTGCTTCCTAGGGTTGGTTCCCTAAAACAAGGGAGTTGGTGCTTCCTAGAGTTGGTGCCCTGAAGAAGGGGATTTGTGTCTCCAAGAGTTGGTGCTCTAAAGAGGATTGATGTCCTTCACAATCTAAAACTACTATTTATAAATCCTTGTAATTATTGTTAATTATATTTTTATAATTTATTTTAAATACAAGTCCATTGATGATCTATTGTGATGATCAATAAAATAACTTGAAGTAATTACTATATGGATATGGGTCATAGATTAATGACTTACACTACGTAGTTAATCCCAAAAATAATATCTAATAAAGTAATTACTAATTTTTTTTAAAGGTAATATTGATTCACCCCCCCTCTTACTATTCCAATAGGGGGGAGGGAAGAGGGAGATAAATAGATGGAGAGAGAGAGACAGAGAGAGAGACAGAGAGACAGAGAGAGGGGGGGGGATATGGAGAGGGNGGGTGGAGAGAGAAGGAATGAAGGTAGAGAGAGATAAAGAGAGAAAGGGAGGGAGAGGAGAGTGGGGGATATAAAGTAAGGGGGAGAGAGGGGTAAATGCAGGAGAGAGAGAGAGAGAGAGAGAGAGAGAGAGAGAGAGAGATGAAGGAATTAGGAGAGGAGATAAGGTGAAGGGTAGATGGGTAGGTGAGAGAGGGGGAGAAGGGGGGAGAAAGAGAGACAAGGGAACAAATAGGAAAAAAGGAATAAGAGTAGGCACGCATTCCAGGAACATGTGTGCATTCCTAGAGAGGTTGAGCGTTCTTAGGAGCACATGCACGTTAGTTATAATTCAAATTTTTTGGGGGCAAGAATGACAAATCCAGTATATGTGTATGTTGAGTTGGTTGCCTTAGATTTAGGTTTGGGATGAAAAACCTAGTAATTTGGTTTAGAAATACAAAAAAACCTTTATTTTTATGAATACCTCTCTATATCTCTATTTTTGACGTTATTTTTCTATAGGCTACACAAATTAGTTGTCGATGGAACTACATACAAAGATAGAGCCATCTATGCAAAGTCCAAATATATAATTAAAAAAGTAATAGTGTTTACTATTTTAATCTATTTTTTTCTTGACATATATTAGAAACCTAAAATGCATACCTCTTTTATTTTTGTTATAACTTTTTATCAGCTTAACCATTTTTAAAATAAGTTATATGTCACACTAGAAGAGACCGAGATCTACAATCTAAAACAAAATGTTTGATAAGGTTAAGACCCTCATATTCTGCATAACGAAAAGCGCTGTAATTTCAATGATATATTGACTTTCATAATTTAAAAAATATATAAAATTAATATTATAAATTTTGAAAAAATACACCACTCTACAATTATACAAATTTTTTTAAGGAAATTCCATCATCAAGGTACTCAACACCTCCACTAACTGAGACATATAACTTATATTTTGCTTGAAAAATAACACACAACTGTTAGAAAACTCAAATTTCACATAGTTATTCACAATTTCTATAAATTAAAATTATATATTTGGAAGGCTAATTAAATTTCCTACATTTCATCTTTTTACAACATAGTCAAATTCATTGTAAAAGTACCTTGAATAATCCCTCCAAGTTAGCAATTGTTGTTTTCCCATGCTTTCATTGCCACTAACGCGTCATGAGAGACTATCATTATCTTGCATATACCCATCAATATTATTGGTATATCTTTGTAGGACAACTTCCCATAATTATTTTGGAGAGCCATGGAAACCAAATAGGATCCCTAGGAATTTGAAAACTTGGCCAAGTTGGATATGTTGGGTCTTTTAAATGCCTTTTTGAGACAACTAATAACACTTCATATTAATTATTAAACCATGGGTCATATTTTTATTTCAAGGATAAGTGCAAAGTTTATGCAGGCTATAATTTCATTTGTAGTGTTGGTAATTCTAATGATCGTGTAGTGAATGAAAACTCAATTAGTTTATTCTTTCTTGAAAGAAACACACTTCAAATCACTCTGCACAAAACCTTGTGAAGAATCGTGGAAATTAAAGATCACACTTAATCCGAACAATTCCTTACTGGAAAAAAATCACATTCAATCCATACAACACTCACTGAAAAAGGGAATCACTCTCGATCCACACCACTCTTGTTGAATTGAAATAACAACTGCAAAATGGAAAACAATCCAACAATACTCTTGACAAATCCTGAACTCACGATGATATTAAAGAGAATGCACCTACTATAATTTTAATGAGAAAGACTATATGTTAACGAAGAATCCAAATAAGTCAAAGAAACCACAATGAACTCCACCCAATAGAAGTAACTACAATAACAAATATTCTCGATTCCTACTAACAATTGACCAAGATCTATAAGTAACAACTCAACAATCAAGAACATATAATAATCCGCACCAACTAGTAATCACCACAACATTTAGAATCATAAAACAAACTATAATGAATCTACCTAATGAACAAATGAAATTGTAGCACCTAATTAGTGAAGGGGCCCCTTCATTCACCAATCAAGGATGCTAAAACAACTCACAATTTGATTCTTAGATAAAATGAACAAGTATACTCATATTATAGAAAAAAAGATGATACAATAAGTCCACCAGATGCCTATTACACACTATGTTTCTCTCTTATGCCAACCTCCTCAACTTGAGAGTGTTCCTATAATTTATACATTTCTAGATAAGAATCTTTACAAAATAGAATATCGGATCTGATCAATATATAGCACAATATATGTTGCACATTCATGTCGTTACAATCGATGTACAAAATAGAGCATTCTGGTATATTATCACAACCACGAATAGTTGCAATAGCTGGTACTCCCATTTCTTCTAGTGACTTGTCCTTGCCATGTTGGTGCTTGTCTTCTCCTATAATTAAGCATCGGTCAATTACCAAATTCTCAAGTATCAACGAGATCATGGAAGTGGAAACATCATGGTTCAAAGGGTGATGACATCTAGAAGTAACAACATATCAAATGGGACACCATCTAATCTCATGAAGGAGTAACATCATCAAATCCTTGAATGAACACAACCTGTTTCCAGTCTACAAGTATATGATTCCAAGCCATATCATTGGTAAACTTGAAATCAAGTAGGAAAATACTTAACAACCCATATTACTACTTAAATAATGCAATTCATAAAAACGTTGTACCTTGGGTTAAAAAATGAAGTCACAGGTAATATGTTGTCAAAAGAGGGTAAAATAGGACTTAAAGTATATTAAAAAAAGGGTAAATGGCTGGAAAAAAAGGTACAAATCATGGGTCCAACATCTCCTCCCAACTATCCCTATTGCATGTCCTCATGCAACCAATTTCTATTTGAGATCATGATTACCTCAAGAGTAGGTTTCATGTAGCCTGCTAAGTTGGTAGGCCTTGTGTGTATCTTCCTCGGAATCCATGAAACCTGTTGACACCATAAATCCCACTCCCTTATTTTTTTCCATCATTGCCAACTCATACATGGGACGATATTTATCTATAGGAAAACAAATTAAAGGAAAGAAAACTTCGAGCCAATCCACCGAGGGCCTCTTTATTCAATACACTAAATGTACCTATTCAATTTCCCTATGGCTCTTCTGAAGTTTGGAAACCTAAAGGGTTCCCTGGTTTTGATTGCCACTTTAGATGAATCCCATCTTCTTTTGCATCCCTCCAGGGCCTCTGATGTCGCATCATTGATACAACTGACACAATGATTAATTACCTATTCCTCAAGACTTACAACTAACCTTGAGAGATCAGAAGACCTGGTAATGAGGCTTCAAGCCCTGGTAGCATCATCTACATGAGAAATATCTACCCTAATCCTTAGCTCACATGTGGCCTGGTTCCTTTCTACATTCTCCTGGGCCAGTTTTCACTTAACCTCATGCAATAGGTAGGACACAAAATCCCACAACTCGAGGTCTCCTATATAGGGCGTAGTATTAAAACTCTCTTTCATATGGTAGAATAAAATCATGAAAATAAAATTCACATAAAGAGTGTTGTGTGATCATATAAATTGCATAAAAGGCCTTCTACAAGGATTTATCACTTGTAAATAGGTAGGGTTTATCCTAAATTATGGTTGTGAGATGAAAAAGGATGAACTCATCTTGAAGAAACAAAGAATACACAGGAGAAGGCATTCTACAGTTCAATAAATCATGAATAAATGAACCTCTCTTATGATTTTCTTCCTTCTGTTTCTTAACCTAATCCTATGCATCCCTTAGCTTCTTTCGATATTTTCCCCTTTGTTCCTTTTCCATCTTATAGAGGGTTAGTTCATATGCTCTTTTCATTTCCATATTCTGAACAATTTGTCGTTGTTGTTTTAGAGGAACCATGCCCCCTTGGTAGGATATTTCTACTCCCTTCCACTTGTCAAGCTCTGCCTATAATAATAAAGGAGAGGAAAATTCATAGGTAAAAACTCCAACTTCCTTGGTTTGCACTTCTATATATGTAGATTTCATTTTTAACTTTATATCTTGATGTGAGTATCCTAAAGGCATAAAAATATCTTCCCAAACTGAATAGGGCTCCTCCTTTGGTTTCTTAGTAGCCCCATTTTCTGGAGAGGACACTTTATTAAAGGTTTTGGCCACAAAAACAAGGGTGTTTAACCCTACAGTATTGGACATTTCCCTAACCTGTTTTTTTGGTTCCCTAATTTTTTACCTCAATTTCAAAATTTATCTTTTTTTATTTCACAACTTGCTTAATCAAAGAGCGAGGTTTCTTCTTACCTTTCATGGCACCCATCATGCTAGGTTCCCCTTCTTCCATTTTTACTTTAAATGGTTTATGTGCAAGGACCCCAGTATTGAATAGTTCTTAGGAGGTTGGTTCTTGTGTAACAGTGTCACCATCAATCATTTCATCTATGTCTAATTCTTGTGTAACATGATCAGTGTTAACTAGTTCTTTGGTGGCTAGTTCTTATGTAACAACCTCCTCATCGATCATTTTGTCCATGCCTAGTTCTTGTGTAACATGCTCAACATTAACTAGTTATTTAGTGTCTGGTTCTTGTGTAATATACTCCTCATCAATCATTTCATCCATTCCTAGTTCTTGTGTAACATGCATGTCATCCCTTGTAATTATCTCTGGTATTGCGGTTACATCCTCTGATCTAGGTACATCCTCAACATTATTTGTTAATTTGACAATTGGTTCTTGTGTGATAGTTGTGTGACTAACTACAACTGGTTTATAGGTAGTCACAAGAGTGTTTCCTTCCTCGGGTTTATCTGTACTAGCTTTTGTATCATCCATTTACCCCAAAGGTGGTTCTTGTGGAGCATATAAAGGGGTGATGAAAGGTGGTTCCACTCTCACTAGTTCAGGGCCAATTGATCTTGTCCTCTTCCTAGGAAGGAATGCCGCAAAATATGTACCTGGTATTTTTCTACCTTTCTACATGGTCAATGTTGCACGGTGCTCTTCTTCGACTACACATGATTTCTAAATATCCTTTGGAGGACCCTTTTCAATGAATTATACATCACTTTCTATGAGTGACTGCATGGAATGGTTGAGTCCCTATTCATATTCAAATTCCTCAGGATCATCATCTTGATCAATTTCCCCTAGGGTTTCTGATGCTTAACCTGTCTCCCCTGTTTCCATCTCACCTTGTTGTTCACCCTTTTCTAGTTCTTCCTGTTGTTCCTCCACAGATTCTTCCGGTAATCCAAGGAGTTGTCTCCATGTCATTTGAATGCTTCTCAAGGCATCTATAATTAAAATCTTATCTAGGCCATGATTTGTAATTATTTCTAAGGGGTGTTTCACACCTCTCTAAAAGCATGCCATTAGTTGTAAATATCTCAATAGGAAATATGGAATGTTCAAATGAGCATTATGTCTTACATGTGATAACATCTTGATATGATAGGAAAATATTACCTGGTATCGACCCTCACACATAAGATACTTTTGAATTAAGAGATCCTCTTCCTTCCATATGGCAGGAAAGGATTCCCCTGCATATCCTTTCCCTCGATGTTGTGGGAGTTCCCCTTCCCTACTTAATTCCTCTGCTGCATGCGCCAGGGATGTCCTCCTACCAAGCCATCACTCACCTTCTTGTGGGAGCCCCGCCACCATGGCTATGCTTTCTTCTGTTACAAAAACATCTATGCTACTTAACTTGTATTTTTCACCAATCAAGTTCTGGGATAACTCCAATGTTGTTTCCACATCAAAACCCTGCAATCTTTCAAATTATGTTGCCCACCCCACGTTTTGGAACAACTGGAAAAATGCTCTATTTTGCTGCAATTGTTCCACATCTTTTGGCTCATGTGGTATTGTCAAACCTCCCATTTATTTTAATTTTGATCGACTCGATTGGTGGATTTGGAGGATATTTTTATAGTGCTATGGCTGCGACTCAGTTTCAGTTTTTTCATGCAGGAACAACAAAGGTTGCGTTGGTTTTTATTAAAATTTGGCAAGTTTTTGGTTTTAAATATGGTAGGTGCATGCGCTTCTAAGTCCTAATTGGGTAATATGATGTATTCACATGGAAATAATGTATGGGTCTTGGAATCAACACCTCTGCCCAACTAAAGGTTTTTTTGTCCATGTCCACTCTTCGAGAGAGTATCATCCAATTCATGCATTACAATTATTTAACGTAATAATTAAGTGTCAATTCTAGTTGTATATGTTTGGGCTTACTGTAAGTGGTCATGGATTGTGGTATAAGAAATAGTTATTATCATTATTTGGTTGATTGTGGTGTAATGATGTCAGTACAAATGGCAGTGGCTTGTAATGATTCTGTGTCGGCAAAAAGTACTTGTGGCAGCTCCTAATTTGGTGGTGAACTTGGCAAAAGTTTTGGCAGACGAGTAATTCCTAGCGGCAAGTTGCAGAAATGTGGAGAAATTATAATTGTTCTTCTAACTCAAACATAGAAGAAATATAATCGTGCTGGAATTTAGAATTTAAAATAAACGACACAACTTGAATGGTGTCGTTTATTGCAATTTTTGTCAAGCTAATACATCATGTTGTTAGTTGGACAAGTTTCAACCATTCGCTTGTGTCATTACTTGGAGACGTTTCATCAGTTGGTTGTGTTGTTAATTGATAAGTAACAACCTCCTGTAGAAGTTACAACATCATTCATGTAAAAATAAAAAATATCATAACATTCCAGGATTGAAATCTAACATGAATATTTTATTTTGAAGCAAAAATGACTAAAAAAAACTTATTCTCGTTTTTTGTTTTTGTTTTTTTAGCAAATGCCAACTGCTAGCGAGCTAGTTTCCGACTGAAATCTATCCAATTATTCCCTTGAGTAGTTTTCATAGTTAGAATTATTATTATTATGGTCATCAAGGTGAAGGTGTGGAGGCCTGCCCTTCCTCGTGCAACATTTCTAAGTGTGAAATAGAAGAAACCTTCTTGATGAAAGAGTCCCTTGACATCGAGTGATGATATAACTATAGACGATGTACATTAGCAAACAAAGGGGTACATTCTTTGTCTATCGTTATTAGTTTAACAGTCCCATTGCCGAACATTGTATCCACTTCGTAGGGGCCCAACCATCTAGTGTGAAGTTTTCCCTTGAAATATTTAAACCCAGAGTCATACAAGAGTGCCCAATCCCCTAGCTGGAACAAATTATTTTTAATGATATTGTCATGCCACTTTGCACGTTGTTGCTGCAAAATATATGTATGTTACAATGTGGCCAAATGGTTTTCATCGATCTCATTTATTTGTTCCAACTGATGCTTCTATGCTGCTGTCAAATCTAGACCAATCTCTATAGTATTCCTAAGTGTGTTGATTTCAAATTCAATCAGGAATATAAAACACTTACCATACACCAACTAAAATGGAGAGAAGCCCATTGTATTTCACCAAGTTGTCTTGTATGCCCATAGATATTCCTACAATCGATCAGCCCAATCACGGAAGTGGCTAACCATTGTATTTGTAAGAATGTTTTCCAATACTTTATTAGTTCTTTTGACCTTCCCATTTTCTTACGGGTGATAAGGAGAAGTGACTCGATGTTGAATATTGTATTTCTTAAGAAGTGCCTCAATATTTTTCCCTATGAATTTATCTCCTCCATTGGTAACTATCTCCCTCATCATCCCATACAAGACAAAGATTTCTTCAAATGAGAAGTCCATAAAAACTTTCTCCTAGAATTTTGGGAGAACCCTTTCCTCTACTGACTTGGTTACGTAGTTCGTGCATGCCAGGATATAAGATTTTTGATGTGATGAGGAGTTGATTGGGCCCATGGAATTAAGATCCCACTTATCAAAGGGTTCTATCACCAGCTGTGTTTGTAATGACATCTCATTAGACTAAATGGGTTGGCCCATGTGCTGGCAACTATCACATCCTTTTAAATATTTATTTTCATCCTAGAATACATTGGGCCAATAATAACCTATCCATAGTGATTTATGGCATGTTATTTTGTCTGCAAAATTCCTTCCATAAGGCCTGTTAGCATCATCATTTTTTCAGTTAGAGTTGGTCTTAGTCAAGTCAGAGTCTGTGTATCAAAGCGTGTGAGGTTAGGTATCGAAAAGAGAACTGGTTGAAGTCAGCAAGTGGTCAGTTGTCCTTTGGAGTTTGGAAGGGATGTCATAACCAAAACATATGTAAGGGGTAAAGGTATTTTCCCAAAGAGTCAGGTCCTATCAGAAGAGAAGGTCTCACATGCCTAAGGTCGAGGCATGTTGTTAAATGGAGTCACATCGGTAGGTGAAGTGACCATCATTATCTCATGATGAAATCATAAAGAATGAAAAATCACGGCACTCGTATCACATATTCTCTGCAACTCCTATCAGTTGTACTTCACACACTCTGAAGTGTACCCATCGCGCGAATGTACTGCGAAAATCTTCAAGCTTTCTTTGAAACCTCCAGTCGCCATGGATTCAGTGTCCCTCAGCACGTTTCCATCTCTTGCCCACTCGATTATAAAATTCGAGTGCTTTGCATGCATTATGTTCATCAGTCAAGTTTATGCATCGCTTGTGATTCTTCTCGCAAGCCCAGGTCAATTGAGATTATCGCCTTTGGCTCGTACAAAATCCACCGCGTGCAGAACAAGTATGCGTTGCACCATGATGACATCCCAGAACATAACGAAAGGTGCGTGAAGTGGCAAGAATGATAAGCCCTAGCCTCAAAACTTGACGTTGGTCAACAAAGACCCAGAGGTCAGGGCGTCTTTTGAGCAAGTCAGATGCATGACCTTTTGCAAAAAAATCCAAGGACTCAACATGAAACTAGCGGAGCAGTTTTCACTCAAGATTGACGAGTCCCGCGCAGAAATTGCAGGTGTCATTTTCCAGGTGACAGAGGAAACTATGTCGGCGACAACAGAGATCCCTTCGCACCTTGAAAGGTGGTTTAAAGGCATGCCTTTAGACGCACAGTGTTACAAAGACTTCATCAAGTGAGACTATTTAGGTGGGAAAGTCGAAACATGCGTTCCAAGTAGATATTTGCAGGGGCCCTTTTAGAAACTCATGGAAGTAATTAGGAAATATTTCACCTGTGAGGGAAGGTTTCATAGAATACATTCGCATCACATTAGATTGTTGATGAACTTCAGAGGGAGGAGACCGTTAAATATTCCTTTCTTCTTGCACCAAAGCCTCCGAGAAATGGCATACAGTGCCTGTGTTGAAGAATATTAGCCGAAGAGGAAAATATCGCATGTCTCATTGATTAAATTACTGATGGTGGAGGAGTTAAGTCCATTGGGAAATAACTAGGATTCGTTTCTACTTGCAGCAGACATCCCCAAGGATCCAAAAGGATATTTCCCTCTACCTGTGGAAAGGGTAACATCGAACCATGTAGAGGTTGAAGTAGGAAGGGCTGTGGACGAAGGAAGGACGTTGGAAGCCCTATTCCCCCAACAACCAATACCCTGAAGAAGGGGCAGGCCAAGGAAAAAAAAGGAAGCTGGGGAGACCTGAGTCCTAAGCGAGCCATGCACAAAGTCATCTGCTGAAGAGTTACTCATGCGCACTATTCGGCTGGAGCCCGTCAAAGGCACAAGTCAAGAAATATGGGGCAGAAGGAGGAGGACAAACACCGAAAGAGCATATGTTCGTGATCCATCGCAATAGATGAAGCAAGCACAACTCGCTATTGCTGAGCTATACTAGGAAAGCAGAGAGCTCAGAAAACAGTTAGCAACAAAGACCCTCAAAGTATCAACATCACAAGGCTGTGAGGGAAACACAACTTGGATAAAGAGACATCTCAGGGAAGTGTAGGATAAGATCATACAACACCATGAAACACAGATTGTGTCAGAAGAAAGGAACGTGAAACACTTCAGGGAATGTGAACCGAACATGGAGAAAGTTTGCACGGCTCTGGTCAATGCGCAAAATAAGATGAAAGGGAACACGGTTATGTAAGGAAAGTGATGAACCTGAAAAGGAGAAATTTGTCTCTCAGGAGAAATCTTCGAGTATCCAAACTGCAAAAAGAGACTAGATGAATGATCGACCGACTCCATTTTTTTTCTCCTCAAACGTGGCACAGACTTGGATTATGACGGATACCCGCATGAAAAACATATGATGCATAGTGATGGAATCTCATCCATTGCGAAGGATAGGTGTACGTTAGACGTGCGACAAATTGAAGAGAGGAATTGTTCCCTAGATGAGGTCATCATTTTGGAGGCCCTTGCAATGGTCTACAATCACCCACCACTTGCATGTGCTAGGGAACGATCACGCAACAGAGATCAAGGTCGTTACAATGTGTGGCAAGGGTCGGATAGAACACTTGATCATCTAGATGCCCTGTCAAAGGAAATAATTGGCACATCATTCTATAACGACAAGATCTTGTTGATGACTGAAACACCATAGAATAGATGAGAGACTATGATGCGGTTGAGTACAGTCAGTTTCTATTTTTAGAAAAATGCCATTCGAAGAGTCATATGACAAAGAGTAGTGAAAACCTAGTTTCCATGGACAATAGTTAGAGTGTAGGGTATCCTGAGTGGCACACCCTTGTCTATATATTCCATCTTTTCAATTTAATCCAGGTTGGTTGGAAAAATAGTGTAGACAATGACTATTGATTGTAGTTTTTTTATTCGATTGAAACTTAATGCAAAAGTCTTGAAGCTTTGATGAAAATATTCTAATAGTGGTAGTCTGATGTATTATATTCTTTCTTTGTGTATGTTTTTTCCTGTGCTCTATATATTCACATCTATAATTTCTGTCTAAATCAGAATGTGATTTCGAATCTAGAATTCACTGCATAGTGCTCTAGATTCGCGCCATTTAGAAAAACTGTGTTTCTTCTAAATTAACTTTGAATTCATCCCTGGCGATGCTCCGAGTTGCTTCATGTGTTTTTCTCTCGCCACACACAACAATTTTTAACTGAATATTGTTGTTGATTTAGCCTTTATCCTCTCAAGTTTAGTCACTGAGTCATTTGTTTCTATTGTTTTCTTAAATCGACTCCATAGCCCAAGGCATTGCTTTCTTTTGCCAATAGAACCATAAAATATTGTTTAGAGGTGTTAAATCTAGTCCATAGTTTAAATTTATATCCTATATAGAGACGAAGTCTCCAGAGATCCCTCTCCATGTCCGAAAGACTAGTTTCGGGCCTTAAAGTTGGTTTTTAGGTTGCCTTTGTCATTCGTTTTCTTAGTTGAATGAAGTTTACAGAGCACTAACATGATGGCATCGTTGTCGGGGAAGAAATTGAATGAATTTTCCTTGGGAGAACGACTAAAGCTATAGTTTTGACCCCTGAGGGTAACAATGGGGAAAACATATATATTGTCTGAAACCTTTACCTTGGTGACTCCAATGAAAGAGACCAGTACCACTTGGTAGCACCATTCATAAACCCTGGCTCTGATGACCATTCATACCAGAGCCAATCCTGACCTGAACCCCATAGAGCCTGTGTATGAGCCCGAGATACTTCTACACAGGGTAAGGGAGCAGACACAATACCCATTCTATTACCTAGACAGAAATCTATCCTTTCCCAAGGATGGGGCTCAAATCATTGACGACCTCGAGTTTGATGCCTTGTTCGAACAAAAATTGTTCAGGTCTAAATCAGAAAGCAGTTTGGACCATATAGTTTTTGACGAGGAGAGGTTTCGATCTCTAGTCACACAAGCTTCAAATCCCACTCAGAACAACCCCAAATCCAAACCCCCCCTAGATCAATGGACGCCATATTCTCCCCCCTTGTTTTGCCAATGCAACTGCATGATTTTCACCAGAACTACAACAAGAGGATCAAGCTCTATGAGGTTGAAGGAAATGTTTTAGCTCAAAAGCATCTGGATTAGTTCAACGATTTCATTAACCTAGAAGACGTAGACCATGCAGACAAAAAAATGAGGTTGTTCATGCAGATTCTTTCGGGGGAGGTGAGAAAGTGGTTCAAAGCCCTCCCAGCAGCAAGCATTCAAGACTTCGCCACGTTTGAAACATATTTCATTACTAGATGGGGAGACAAAAATAATCCTTTGCAGCTACTGACATAGTATAAAAATATGAAGAGAGCATTGGATGAGACAGTGCAAGAGTTCTCATCCCATTTCATGAGGTTTTACAACTCGATTCCTTCAGAAATCCAACTGCCTCCTGGGGTTGTGCAATTGCAATACACTGACTCCTTCGACAATGATTTCACCTTACTATTAAGGGAGAGAAGATCTGAAAATTTAGACACTATGATGAGTGACACAATCGAAGTCGAGGTAAACCTGATGGAATCGGGAAAGATAAAACAAAACTTCAACATAGGTGGGAGGAAACCCCAAGGGGATGCGCAACCATCGACCCTTAGAGGAGAAGTTTGACTTGATGATGAAGACAATGGAGAAAATGATGGAAAGAATGTCCCTAGGAAACAAACCTACTGCCTGAGAACAACATGATCCCTAGCCCAAGAATAAGAACCCTAGAAGAGGTCTGATCCCATAGATCAGGCAGAGGGAATAAAGAGACCAGGGTGACCAGTGAATAAGGTCCCCGTTCCAAAACAATTACGCGCACGAATATTTTGATCAAATTTTTGAGGATCAAATGCATTGTTGCGACGAAAAGGACACGACTGTGTTCTTGACGAAGGTAGAGAATGATCAACACATGAGAGAAAATGATGACATTATGATGGATATGGACGACACGCTGTCTTGGGAGACGAAGGAATTCAGGAAAGGTTATCACTATGCCATCATGCAGGTCCAAAAGAAATACAACCTCAGGAGAAAAAAGGTGTCCACAAAGCCTCAACAGACAAATCCCATAAGAGAGCATCAGCAGATGAATCCCATAAGGAAAACTCCAGAGGATATCCCTTATACAAGCCGACTGAAGCAAGACAACCCAACCAAGGATGCGACAAAAAAGGCAAAGTTAAAGGAGGAAGTTCCAAAGAGAGTGTCAGAAACAAGCCGAGAGACATGCATCAAGGAGGTAGAAAAAGTCTCTCCCCCTTTTAACTTTGAGAATGAAATGACTAAGACTAAAATATATGTCCATTTCAACGAACTCATCAAGAAAGGATAATATTCGGATCAAATTATTAAAATTCTAAATATGGGGGGGACTCCCGACACTTTGAACGTCCACGATGATCACATTGCCATTTTGTTCAGTCTGCGCGTAGAGGAGACAGGCGATACTGAGGATGTTCCCCCATTCTATGTCAATATTAAGGTCCATGACATGACCTTGCATAACACCATGTTGGATTCGGGCACATCGCAGAATCTCATGCCCAAAGTGATCATGGACGAGTTGGGTTTGGACATCACCAGGCCCTATAAGGATCTCTTTTCTTTTGATTCAAGGAAAGTGAAATGTTTGGGTCTGATCAAATATGTGTTTGTGTCGCTGGCTCAAATCCCTTCTAAGAATATGGTTATGGATGTGGCCATGGCCGATATACCCCCTAAATTTGGCATGCTATTATCCAGGTCATGGGTCGCGAAATTGAAGGGAAATCTACAAATGGACATGACATACACCACCATCCCTGTTTTAGACCAGGATAGATTGTTATACAAAGAAGTAATGCTGAAATACATGGTGAGAAGTAAGGTGCAATCGAATAACCACCCTATCTACTCCGTCAACACTGAGATCGTCTCCTCCATATTTTACAATGACCTGAGTTTTGAAGAAGAAGAACCGACAGTTGTCATGGATGTTGATGACAAAGTCGTGCGACAAGAAGCAGAGTGTGTAGACCTGAAGAATTGCACAAAGAAAAAGATGTGGAACATGAGTTTCGATGGATCTGTCAACAAGGAAGGAACATGTTTCGGCATATGGATAATTCCTCCCAAGGTAAGAAAAAAACTTTTCTCATACAAACTCTTTTTCGACTGCACTAATAACATGGTTGAGTATGAGGTGATGATTTTGGCCCCAAGAGTTTTGAAAGAATTGGGCGCAAAGAGGATTGCGGTGCATGGAGACTCCGAGATTATTATAAACCAAGTGAAAGGAATATATCAATCCAAGCACCCCATACTAAGAGAATACAAAAACCAAGTGGTAGATCTCCTCGAATATTTCTCAGAGTATAATTTATCGGTGATCCCCAGGGGGAAGAATCAAATTGCAGATGCCTTGGCCACCTTAGCCTCATTTTTTTAAATTCCCATTTTTCCAAATAGAAAGTATGAGATTGAAGTAAAACAAAGGTTGACAGTGCCCAATAATATCAAGTATTGGCAGGTGTTTGAGGATGACAAACAGGTGGAGAGATTTCTCCGAATGAGCGACGAGTTCGCTAATATAAACATTGATGACGAGTGTAGTTGTGACAAAGATGAAAGCACAGATGCACACAGTGACAAAAACCCTTTCCAGAACCATATAGCTGGAAGGGACATAGTACAACTAAGGAATAATATCATCCCAAAAGGATTATTTCCGTTGGAAAATATTTTTGATGAAAACGACGTGGCTAGAAATCTGAGGATCAATGCAAACGATGAGGATGTCGAGGATTGTAATATCGGGACCCAAGTGAATCCGAAGATAATCAAATTATCAAATATGATCATTCCATATGTCAAACAAGATTACATCAATCTCATGAAGGATTTTCCTGACGTTTTCACTTGGATTTATGATGACTTGAAATTTTATGACACCAAAGTGATTGAACACGTCATTCCTCTCAAAGAAGACCAAAATCCTTTCAAGAAAAAGATGAGATGGATAAATCCCCTACTGCTGCCGCTAGTCAAAAAGGAGTTAAAGAAACTTTTCGAAGCCAAAATTATTGTTTCTTTAAGGTTTTCGAAATGGGTTGCAAACCTGGCGCCTGTAAGGAAAAAGAGCGGTGAAATAAGGTTGTGCATAGATTTTTAGAATTTGAACAAAGTGTCCCTCAAGGAAAACTACCCGCTCCCAAAAGATGGACTATATCCTGCAGAAGATAGTTGGGTCCTAGAATATGTCTATGAAGGATGGATTTTCAATTTACAATCAGGTCATGGTACACCCACATGACCGGGAAAATATAGCTTTCACGACACCATGGGGGACGTTCATATACGCTAAGATGCCCTTCAGCCTGATGAATGTTGGAGCTAAATTCCAGTGGGATATGGATATAGAATTTGTAGAGGAGAAAGACAAATTTATCATGATCTATCTAGACGAAATCACAGTGTACTCCTACTCCAACGAATAACACCTAGGCCATTTGAAGAAAGTTTTCCAAAAGTGCAGGAAGTTCGACATATCTTTGAAT
Source organism: Picea engelmannii (assembly GCA_009831015.1). Taxonomy (NCBI): domain Eukaryota; kingdom Viridiplantae; phylum Streptophyta; class Pinopsida; order Pinales; family Pinaceae; genus Picea; species Picea engelmannii. The sequence continues at coordinate 160,934 of ML795004.1, read as the reverse complement.
CCGAAAAAATCACATTTCATAATGCATGAGAGGAAATTTTTGGGGCACATCATCTCGAACGAAGGTATAAATATAGACCCTAGCAGGGTTGAAGGAATCTTGAAAATCAGCACTTCGTGCAACAAGAAGGAGGTGCAGTCCTTCCTGGGAAAGGTGAATTTCTTGAGAAGATTCATCCTGAACCTGGTGGAAATTATAAAACATGTCACCTGCATGCTCAGAAAGGGGAATGAGATCAAATGGAAACTCAAAGCCATAAAATCATTTGAAGACACCAAGATAGCACTGACCAAATCTCTCGTGTTGGCCAACCCAGACTTCACAAAGGACTTCATATTGTTATCATTTTCCTCAGAGCATACCATTGTTGGTGTATTGTTACAGAAATACGATCAAAACTTTGAGAAACCTATAGCCTACTTCAGCAGGACACTGAGTGATTCCCCACTGAGGTATGGAATTATGGATAAACAAGCATACTGTTAGATCAGGTTGTCATTGATGCCAAAGGTTTAATTAATTGATGTCAAAGGATTGGTGTCAAGTGATTGATTGATGTCAAGGGATGATTGATTGATTGATGCCAAAGGATGATTAAATGATGTCAAAGGTAAAAGGTTTGATGTAGGTATTATTATGGTTGATGAGGAGTACAAATGGATTAACTCCAAAGTGGTCCCCTTATGTCCTCACGGGAAGACGCTTTGCGGTTGAGTTATCCTTGAAGTATGGTTAAGAGAACCCATGCTTAAATGTGGAATAATGAGATGAATATCGATGAATTTTTTAGTGAAACTATCCTAGATGGATAGTGCTTGTCATGCCATTTCCGGTGGTATGTGGAATGTTACATAACTCCTCATGGTTTGAGAGTTATGGCCCTACGAAGATGAAGGACCTTCATATGTAGGCTTGAATCCCCAAAAGGTCAAAGAAGTCAAAGAGCTTGCAAAGAATAAATTATTATTTAAATGGTAAAGAAAAGTGACAAAGTCAAGGAGGAATATTTAAATGGATAACTTTATAATTATGGAAAGTGGTTAAACCTAAAAATGAGGAAAATAGGTTAAGTGACCTAGAAATAGGTTAAGTGACCGAGAAATAGGTTAAGTGACCTAGAAATGGGTTAAGTGACCTAGAAGTGGGTTAAGTGACCTAGAAGATGATTCTAAGGAAGCTACTTGGAGAGTATAAATAAGAGGCAAGGGTCTCTTGTGAAAAGAATCTCTTGTGCATCTCTTGAGAATGTAATTGAAGATCTATCCTATGAGAGAGGAGATCTGGAGGATCTCATGGACACATCAAAGTTTCGGTAAGTTTGAGATCACGATGAAAAAAATCTCAGAATTTTAGAAACCCTAGTTTCTGAGGTATACGCGGGTTGTAGTGGGCCAAGGAACGTACATACGCAAGGTGAATGAGGACAGGGCACGTGCAGTGGATGAAGTCATGAAGACTTGTGTGTGAGTTGGTGCTAGACTCTTGAAGACTGAAGCAGGTTCCAGATATGCATTCTATGGGCTCAGATATTCCATAGAAACTCTGGTATGGCTACGTTGTTGTCTTAATGGATACTCTTTCTTGTTGTGTGGTGAATGCTTAAGGCATTCTTGGTATGGATGTTGTGATGTGGTTTGTGTTGGTTGATGGAGTGAGCATAACTTTTATGATTCAGTACTTATATGATTGCTATAGTATATTGGTTGCTTATACATGATGACTAACATTCATATTGTATGGTTGAGAGGCATGAGTAAGTTGTTGGAGAGTTTGGATGTGTTGTGATTGGTTATGGGTTAGATTGGACAGTGAAAGATAGAAGAGAATGTGATTGAAGATTGCAGAGGATCGGAGTTGATCTTGAAGAGAAAACCCTAATGTGATACGTAGGTTGTAGTACAGACTGGATGTCCACATATGCGAGTTCTACTACTGGTAGGGCATGTACATACACGTGTTGCACTATCGACAACTCGCGTACCTATTGATAGATTGATATCTGTTGAGGATTTTTTCCTCATCTCATTTGGTGTTAGGGGTGTAAGACGAGTCTTGCATTATAGAGTTGGTTCTCTTGTAGAGTTGTACTCTATTAAGTTGTTGCTAATAACCCAAGGATTGTAGTCCATAATAAAAAGAAAATTGTAAATACATATTGTGTTCATTGTGTTCCTTGTGGTGATGATTTATTGATGATATGTTGTTGATGTATGTTCACATTTAACTGGTTATAAATGACAAAAATAAGTAATGAGTAAATGGTGATTGCTAACTAATAAGTTTTGTGAAGGGGAAGTTTTGGGGAAAAGAGCCCTACACTGTTCACGCCCCCCTCTTAGTGTAGTCGGTGTGTCCAACACATACGACTTAGTGAAATCCCTAAAGGAGTTCAAAACTTACATATTACACTCCCACATTATCGCTTACGTGCCCAGAAAATCAGTCAAGGATATCCTGACTCAACCTAACCTTGAGGGAAGAAGAGGTAAGTGGATCAGGACCATGCTAGAATATGACCTCGAAATCAAGTGCACAAAGTTGATTAAGGGACAAGGCCTTGCAAAGATGATGGTACAATTGAACTGCAACTTTCTGGGAATCAACTTCATCACTGATTTGTCAGAGAATTCTCAGAAAGAAACAACCATGCAGGTGGCTCAGAAGTTCATCGATTCACCTTGGTATACAGATATCATTTATATGTTGAGGAATCTACAAGCTCCCTCAGGTTTAAGTAAGACCAAGGCAATATTATTAAAGCTAAAAGATACTAAGTTTTCAATCTTGGATAACTCACTGTATTGGAAAGATCCGGGAGGGATATTACTGAGTTGCATACTAGAAGATGATAGGGAATAGGCCATCAAAGAATTCCACAAAGGTGACTGCGGAGGACATCACTACTGGAAAACCACCGCGCATAAAATTATAAGAGCAGGTTACTATTGGACCAACATCTTCGGAGACGTGTGCAAAGAAGTTTCCAGTTGCCATGAGTGTCATATTTTCGATGGAAGGAGGAAGCTGCAACCCCTGCCGCTAAAACCGATCTTGGTTGAAGCGTCGTTCATGAAATGGGGCCTAGACTTTATAGGAGAGATTCATCCACCATCCTTGGTGCAGCATAAATGGATACTTATGGACACGTATTATTTCAAGAAATGGATCGAAGCGATTTTGACAAAGAAGGATACTAACACGGTCATCATTAAGTTCTTGGAGACCAACGTCCTGTCTGGGTTTAGGTGCCCTATCAATATCATCATAGATAACGCAAAAGTTTTGCAAGGACTACAATATAACCGTGGGACATTGTACAACATATTACCCACAAGGAAATGGGTTAGCAACATCGTCTAATAAGAGCTTAACCAAGATCATTAAAAGAATCTTGCACGAAAACAAGAAGGAATGGCATAAGAAACTTTTTTATGCACTGTGGGCGGACAAATTCACTACCAAAAAGTCCATCTCCACGTCACCATTCCAAATTGTGTATGGCACGGACGCGATTTTCCCTACCTCGCTGGGATTTCTCATCAAAAAGTTGTTGCAAGAGCAAGAGATCGAGCCAGATGATATGCAGAGAAGGATAAATCATTTTAGTCATGTGCAATAGATGAGGGAGTAGGTCTACAACCAATCATAGCTTCACCAATATAGGATGAAGAAAAATTTCGACGAGCACTCTAAATAGGAGGAATTTTAGGTGGAGGATCTAGTGCTAAAGTGGGATGCGAGAAATGAAGATAAAGGAAAGCAGGAAAAATTTGATCATCTTTGGATGGGCCTGTTCAGAATCTAGAGATATCTGTTAGAGGAACTTAATGGAGAGTCCACTGGTTGGGGGCCTGTAAACAACAGGTTCCTCAAACACTATTTGGTGCAGTAAAGTCCGTTTAAATCTCATGTCATTGTAAATATAGTTTTTTTTTTTTTTTTCAAAGAAGGCCTTTCAAGTCAGCGTGTCAGCAGAAAATTGAAGCCCAGAGTGAAGGCCCTGAGTTTATGATGAGTCTGGTTGAAACTGTGTCAAGAAGGTTTAGGTTGCATTTTTTGTTTTCTGTTGTTTCAGAGTCTGAAAGTTGAATAAGGCCCAATGGTTAGGAACCTGGTATGTTGTTCTTTGCCACCTCACTGGGAGGATAACAATCCCCGTTGGAGCCAACAATTAACACCGTCATTTTTTTCCAGTTAGAGTCGGTATTATTTGAGTCAGAGTCTGTGTGTCAAAGTGTGTGAGGTCAGGTACCAAAAAGTGAACGAGTCGAAGTCAGGAACTGGATGGTTGTCCCTTGGAGTCGAGAAGGGATATTAGAACCAAAACATGTGTAAGGGGTAAACATATTTTCCTAAAGAGTCAGGTCCTATCAGAAGATAAGGTCTCACATTTCTAAGGTCAAGGAAAGTTGTTAAATGGAAGTCACTTCGGTAGGCGAAGTGACAATCATCATCTCATGATGAAAAAGAAAGAATGAAAAATAACGGTGCTCGTATCACATATGCTCTGCAACTCCTGTCAGTTGTAATTTGCACACTTCGAAGTGTACCCGTCGCGCAGATGTAATGCGAAAATCTTCAATCTTGCTTTGAAACCTTTAGTCACCATGGATTCAGTGTCCCCCGACACATTTCCATCTGTTTCCCACCCGATTATAAATTTTGAGCGCTCTGCATGCATTCTTTTCATCAGTCAAGTTTACGCATCGCTTGTGATTCTTCTCGCAAGCCTAGGTCGATTGATATTACCACATTTGGCTCGCGCAAAATCCACCGCACGCGGAACGAATACGCATTGCACCTTGACGACATCCCAAAACATAAGGAAAGGTGTGCGAAGTGGCAGGAATGTCGGGCCTAAGCCTCAAAGCTTGACGTTGGTCAACGAAGACCCGGAGGTCAGGGCATCTTTTGAGCAGGTCGAATGCATGACCTTTTCCAGAAAAATCCAAGGATTCAACATGAAACTAGTAGATAAGTTCACACTCAGGTTCGATAGGTCCCGCGCGGTAATTGTAGGTGTTGTTTTCCAGGTGACAAAGGAAACATTTTCGGCTGCGATAGAGATCCCTTCGTGCGATGAAAGGTGGTTTAAAGGTATGCCTTTTGATGCGTGGTGTTACAAATACTTCATCGAGAGAGACTTTTTAGGTGGGAAAGTCAAAACAGGCATTCCAAGTAGATATTTGCAGGGGCCCTTTCGGAAAATCATGGAATTAATTAGGAAATATTTCACCTGTGAGCGAAGGTTTGACATAATACATTCACATCACATTAGATTGTTGATGCACTTCACAGGGAGGAGACCATTAAATATGCCTTTCTTTTTTCACCAAAGCCTATAAGAAATGGAAGACATCGCCCGAGCTAAAGTAGATCAACCGAAGAGGAAAATATCGCATGTTTCGCTGATTAAATTACTGGTGGTGGAGGAGTTAAGGTGATTGGAAAATAACTGGGATTTATTTTTACTTGCAACATGCATCCCCAAGGATCCAAAAGGATATTTCCCTCTACCTATGGAAAGAGTAACATTGCACCGTGCAGAGGTTGAAGTAGAAAGGGCTACAGAGGAAGGAAGGGAATTGGAATCCCTATCCCCCCAACAGCCAATACCCCAGAGAAAGGGCAGGCCAAGGAAAAAAAATAAAGTTGGGGAGACCCGAGTCCCGAGCGAGCCACGCACAAAGTCACCCATCGAAGTGTTACTCATGCGCGCTATTCGAATGGAGCCTATGGAAGGAACAAGTCGAGAAAGTTGGGGCAGAAGGAGGAGGATAGACACCAAAAGAACAAATGTTCGTGAGACATCGCAACAGCTGAAGCAAGCGTAGCCGACTATTGTTGATCTTTACCAGGAAAACAAAGAGATGAGACAACAATTAGAAACAAAAGACCCTCGAAGTATCAACATCACAAGGCCATGAGGGAAACACAACTTGTCTAAAGAGACAGCTCAGGGAAGCACATGATATGATCATACAACTACGTGAAACACAAATAGTGTCAGAAGAAAGGAACGCGAAACACTTCAAGGAATGTGAACTTTCCATGGAGAAATTTTGCGCGGCTCTAGTCAGCACGCAGAAGAAGCTGGAAGGGAACGTGGTTCTGCAAAGGCAAGTGATGAACTTGAAAAGGAGAAACTAGTCTCTCAGGATAAATCTTCGAGTATCCAAACTGAAAATGAGATCATATGCATGATCGATTGACTCTTTTTTTTGTCTCCTCGGATGTAGCGCAAACTTGGACTCTACATGGAAAAAATACGATGGGCAGTGATGGAATCTCATCCATTGTGAAGGAGAGGTTTACATTAGATGTGCAACAGTTTGAAAAGAGGAATTTTTCCCTAGATAGGGTAATCATTTTGGAGGCACCTACAACAGTCTTCAGTCACCCACCACTTTCACGCACTAGCAAATGATTGTGCGGAAGAGATCAAGGCCATTACAATGCGTGGCAGGGGTTTGACAGAACACTTGATCATCCAGATGCCCTGTCAAAGGAAATAATCAGAACATCATTCTATAATGACGAGATCTTGCTGATGACTAAAACTCTGCAACAAAGATGAGAGGCTATGATGTGGTCGAGTACAGTCAGTTTCTATTTTTAGAAAAATTCCATTCGAAGAGTCATCTGATAGAGAGTAGTCGAAACCTAGTTTCCATGGACAATAGTTAGGGTGTAGGGTAGCCCGAGTGGAACACCCTTGTCTATATATTTCATATTTTCAATGTAAGCCAGGTTGGTTGGTAAAACAGTGTAGACAGTGACTATTGATTGTAGTTTTTTTATCTGATTGAAACTTAATGCAAACATCCTGAAGCTTCGATGAAAAGATTCTAACGGTGGAAGTATGATGTATTGTATTCTTTCTTTGCGTATGTGATTTCCTGTGCTCTTTATATTCACATCTGTAGATTCTGTCTAAATCAGAACGTGATTTCGAATATACAATTCATTGCGCAGTGGTCTAGATTCGTGCCATTTAGAAAAACTATGTTTCTTTTAAATTAAATCTGAATTCATCCCTAGTGGTGCTCCGAGTTGCTTCATGTGTTTTTCTATCGCCACACACAATGATTTTTAATTGAAGATTGTTTCTCATTTAGCCTTTATCCTCTCGATTTCATTCATTGAGTCATTTGTTTCTATCGTTTTCTTAAATCGACTCCATAGCCCAAGGTCTTTCTTTCTTTCACCAGTAGAACCAAAAAATATTGTTTAGAGGTGTTAAATCTAGCCCAGAGTTTAAAGTTATATCATGTACAGAGACAAAGTCTCTAGAGATAGCCCTCTCCAGGTCCGAAAGGCTAGTTTCGAGCCTCAAAATTGGTTTGTAGGTTGCCTCTATCATTCGTTTTCTCAGCCAAACGAAGTTTACAGAGTGCTAACAGGGCCCGTCATGGAAATCTTTGAGAAAGTATTGAATCTCATCTTCTCTCACACGAATTCGAAGCATTTGATTTTCTCCTATGTAAAAGAGGTATCCATCTATCCATGAAAATATGTCACTTTTTTGCATAATCTTTCATCTTTCTCTTGGAGAGACATGGTGTGACAATTTTTTTGTGGAAAGTTAATTAACAATGTCTTCATACCATGATGTATGGGAAAACACTGCAAACAAGTGTTCATCTAGAAAGATAAAGGTAATATCAAATTATTTCATTAATAATAGCATCCCAATTGAAATTAAGCTAGGGAAAATACTGAATGTTAATCCAAACCTGACCCCCCCCCCCCTAAACTGACAAGTTGTT
>ML795004.1:138472-153084 GCA_009831015.1 Picea engelmannii | reverse complement strand
TTGGTGATAGATGTGTAGGTTCTTACCTTCCATATTTACTTATAATTCCTCAATATCCCCATCGATAATGTAGCTAATCCAACACTAAATTGTAATTTTTCACCCTTATAACCTCCCCGAAAACAACACCAAAATGTTGTGGTTTTTAAACATCTTTCTGAGACAACTAATAACAGTTCACATTAATTATCAAACCAGTGGTCGTATTTTTATTTCAAGGTTATGTCCAAATTCTATGTAGGTTACAATTTCCTCTGTAGTTCTAACAATTATAATGATCGTGCAATGAATGAAACATGAATCAGTCTATTCTTTCTTGAAAGAAACACAGTTCAAATCACTTTGAGAAAAACCTTGTGAAGAATCATGGAAAGGAAATATCACACTTAATCCGAACAATTCCTTACTAAAACGAAAACCACATTCAATCCATACAACACTCACTGAAAAAGGGAATCACTCTCGATCCATGCCACTCTTGTTGAAAGGAAATAACAACTGCAAAATGGAAAACAATCCAACAATACTCTTGACCAATCCTGGACTCACGATGATATTAAAGAGAATGCACCTACTATAATTTTAATGAGAAATATTATCTATTAACAAAGAATCCAAATAATGCAACAAAACCACAATGAACTCCACCCAACATAAGTAACAACAATAACAAAGATTCTTGATTCCTGCGAAAAATTGACCAAGCTATGTAAGTAACAACTCAACAATAAAGAACAAATAACAATCCACACCAAACAATAATCACCATATCATTTATAATTATAAAACAGACTGTAATAAATATACCTAATGAACAAATGAAATTGCAACACCTGGTTAGAAAAGGGGGGCCTTCCTTCACCAATAAGGGCTACTAAAACAACTCACAAATTGATGCTCAGATAACATGTTGGCCCTCGACTAGGTTTTAAGGAAACATTGGTCAGAGTTGGCCCACTTTTGGACTTTGACACATTGGTCGAGGAAGGAGTGCCCAGACAGAGCTAAGATCGCGTATCTCACTTATTTTGCGGGCTATGTGGACCCAGTAATGGGTTCTTTAGGGTTTTTGTAACGGGTTATGGGATGTCGGCCCATGGGGTTTTCCCATGTTTTTCCCTATTTTAAGGGTTTGTAAAAGTATAAATAAAAGAAGAATGCATGGTAGAAGTAGTTCTAGAGAAGTTTTGGGGAGCTAAGTGAAAGTAGTTCAAGTGGATTCGTGCAAGAGAATGTATGTGTGTTAAGGCTCTGTGATTGATAGAGAGTTGGCTCTATGCCTTGACCTAGTTTTGGAAGGAATATATGGTGCTCAGTGTGCAGATCTCTTGTCTGGTGTGAAGCTCAACTCTTTGGCTCAGTGCACAGGAGTAACTGAATGTAAGATATTGATGAATAATAAAGAGACGAAGTGGTTGGTGGATGTAGCCTCACACTGGGGTAAACCACATACATCTGGTGTCTTATGGTTTGCTTTATGCAATGTTCTATATGTTATGTTTTGCTTAGTTTTTATATTAGATGTGTAATGGATATGTATGTGTTTCTTAACTACATTGCTTATGTTAGAATGCTAGATCTGATTCAGAGTGCTAAGTGCTAAATGGTTGAAGTGCTTAATATTTTTTGTTACTACACTAGATCTATCTTAGATATGTTCTGCGATGTTCATAAGATGAGTAAACTAATGCATGTCACTTCCTAAGCATTAACAAAATACTCTGCGAAGTGTTATTATCACAGATATGTGTCCTAGCTTGTTTACAAACACCTATGTCCTATAACCCTCCCTGCTTCTACCTCAAGTGAGACTTCACCTGCTTCTACCTTGGGTTAGAATTTTCCTGCTTCACAGGTGTTGTTGAAAGGGCCAGTAGTGGGGGTTTTGTTGGTGCATTGTTAAGCGTTGAACCCTAGGTCTTCCCCTGTGCCAACAAATGGTTTTGTTGCCGGGACCTAAAATGTGATTGTTGGGAACTGAAGTAAAGAAAAAGAGAAGCTCTGTGTGTAGATATGTTGCTGAAGTGTGCGGTATTCTACTTGACTTGCGAAGATTTGTGCTAAGAAAGAAATTTGATATGAAGAAAAGAGGTAAGATCCGAAAAGAGGCAAATATTTTTGCTTTGACAAGAGTAAGATAAGTGAATTTTTTTTTTTTGGAAAGTATGAACCTAAGTATGTTTAATAGATTTTGTCCTAGCCTGAAGGGTAGGCACAATTGAAAGAAAGAGTTGATTTGAGTAAATTTAATGGAAATGAAGAAATATATCTTATTCCTATGCATAGAAAGAGTTTTTGGACTAACAAGTGGATGCAGGAACCTAGAAAGATTTTTTGCAGATTGCAGGTCTAGCACTATTATCCTAGTGTGCAATATAGAAGAGGTTGGGGAACACTTAAAATAAAAGGAGGATTGACATTGTGTTATAACTGTAGAAGATCAGGACATCTTGCCAAGGAATGATCTGGTGCAGGTCCTATTTGTCTTTGTTGTAAGATTGTTGGTCATGAGGTTGAGGATTGTCCAAAGATGATTGCTAAAGTTGAAAGGAAGAACATGAGACAAGAAAACTATGAAGGAAGTCAAGAGACTAAGGGCATGTTAGAGAGTCATAAAGAGAAAGAACCAGAGGAAGTTCAAACTACATTAATACAGTTGAAAGAAATGAGGGATGTTCAAAAAGATGTTAGCCTACCAGAGATCCTGAAAGTAAAACAACGCATAAGTGAAAGAATAGAAGACTTCGACATAGATCGTGTATTGGATGAAGAAACACAAGTAAATATTATAACAAAAGACACTTGGAAAACTTTGGGAAAGCCTACTGTGGTACCTTCATTGGGAAGGATAGGCTTGTTTAAGGGAAATATGATAACCCTATGTGGAAGAGTTACTAATGTACCTATTATTGTTGAGGGAACATCGACTGAAGAAGAATTTGAAGTCATTAAGTTTGTCAGGGACAATGCCCCTTTCCCACTTTTGTTAGGTAAGACTTGGATTGAAAAATATCAGATCAGAAGGAAAGCAGGGGAAGAAGCTACAGAAAATAAAAATAAATAACTAAGGGATTTCATAGCTAGAAAAATAGATCGACTAATAGAAGAACGAGAGGATAAGTAGAAACAACAAAACAAAGTAACAACGTAGGAGGGACGGAAGGAAAGAGAATTAGATGGCAAGGTTGAAATAATGCAAAAAGGTTTGAAGAACCTATATATGCAAGAAAGAAGTATATCCACCCAGGAAGTGTTAAGAAAAGGGATATTAACTTTAGACCCTTTGAGGGCACCTCAGCAGTGCGAAGTCACTGCGCTAGGAGAAAATAAGAATAAAAATGGAAAGAGGATTCATGAAATAGTTAAAGAAGCACAAATCATAGGAAAGAAGGGAAGGAAGCACAATAAAAAGAAAGCTAAGTTGGCAAATCTACAAGAAGCTACAGAGACTAGATTAAAGACTTCGCAGACTGGAACCTTGCAGGAGGTAGGTTCATAGGACTTGAACTTCGCTGGAACAACAACACCGCACATAAGGGGACTTTGCCCTGACGAAGTTATATCACTATTGGAGGCACCCCTACTATTAGAATGATGCTCTGGAATGGTTAGAAAATGCACTTATGGGCTGATGGATCGATTTTGGATGTTGAGACCGTGCCATAACGAAAAGATTTACATTGATGAAGGCATTTCTTGGCCATTGGAAGATTCGTTATGATACCCCACTTATTTAACTCATCGATTGTTGTGTCAGAACCAATTTTTTCTACCCATGATTGACTGAGATAAACAAAGAATTTTCCAAGTGTCAAGTTGTGTCATCTGAAACTAGACCTCGCATCTCCGTTCGTTTACCCCGACTTGTCCATTTAAAAGTTAGAATGTTGGGCGAACCAAGTGAACTAGAGAAGTCTGTCAAGGAGGTTCTTAAGAAGATAATGGCTAACATACCAATATCTGAAGGTTTCCAAGCATCATTGACTAGGGAACTACAGGATTCCCCTTTGACTGGACGTCATTCTAGTCATATTAACTCCAAAATTGAACAATGAAGTAAGTACCGTGACGATCTGGCTAATGCAAAGAAGATCATGTCGATCCTACCCAAGTATATCCCATCTTTGGAGGGTGTTTTTAACCGTGAAAGCGTTCCCCAAGACTATGAGTACACCGTGTTCACCGCATACATTTTGAAAGGAATACAGGTAGTCAGGAGCTAGTTAGGATAGATCCCACTACTGAAGAACAATGACTTCAACTTGGGAGATAGGAATAACTACACCATGTTGGCGCCGCAAAAATATCTCATGAAGACAACTGGGAAGAAGCCTCGCCTCGTCTCACATCCATGGATTAAGGAGTTGGCGCAGTCCACCGTGCTAAATGTAATGAAGATCACCCATTTTGGCCTCCACCAGAAGGTTAACGCTTGTGTTAAAATCGTCCTGTCGTGCTATCATGGCAGATACCTATGGCTCAATAGAAGGATTATTATGGATCCGACGTTGATCCACCGAATTACAAGCTTGAGTGTAAAGGGACATGACCATCAACAGTTTTATCCAGGGAAGGCCTCGGACCGTTCCCCGGCATAGCGCATCAAGGAAGCTTACGGAGAATTAGAGAAAGGAAAGAAAGGTTACAAGGTAGCCTCTATATAGGATGGCATAGTGCGCCTCTCTTGCCAACTCATAGCTGGCAAGCTCGTAAGGAAGAATCGCCCCACACAGATCACCGAGTTTGTGGTGGACCTCGTAGGAAACTGTGTGGAGGGCATGCAAATGAACTGGGCGAACTACCTTGTCAATGAGCTGGAGAAGGATTTTTGCGAAGCCCAAGATCTGGGATATGAATTCTACTATAGCTGGCTGATCATTTTGATCGCATTTATCACTTGGAAAATGCCTAAAGGAGCCACCTTCCTAGAAATCAAACCATCGGATCCATTGGCCACTCGATTTTCAACCCTGTGGTATACCAACGACATGACAAAGCAGTGGCAGTCCAATGCCATGTTTCATACATACTATCAACAACTAAATGTTTCCATTGAGTCATTTTTGCGCATGACATCACACACCCTGCACTAGTACAGACCAATAGAAAAGTTCCACACAGATACGCATTTCATCTACATTACTGCACGTCGAGATGAGAACTAGGAAGAATTATAGTTGTACTACAAGTTAACAGATGAATACATTGAGCATAATACAAAGGAGTGGCCAGAGGAATTTCTTGTACCTGTTGCTGATGTTGAACTCTCTGAAACTGACACCATAGGAATCCCCATAGTCACCCGCATTGAGCATGTCGGACAATCCAGTGGGACGAAGAAGAAGAAAAATAAGGAGGAAGTCCAGGATATAGAAAGTGATGAGTAGGACAATGCTTTTGAAGATAACAGGTCTAGCTCACTCATAGGAGGAGGAGAATATGAAGAAAAAGGATAGGGAGGAGGGGATGAAGGAGAAGAGCAAGGAGGAGGCGAAGCCACACTGCCTAAAGACCCCCCTACTGAAATAGTAACACCACAAAAAAGGAAGGTTTCTTCGCAAAAATCTTCAGCAAGGAAGAAGACGCATGCTAATAATCTCTAGTTAGAGGCCATGCTCATGGAGGACGATATCAGTCTGGTCCACGTAGCTATGGAGGACACTTCCGAGGACATATTGAAAATATATGGAGAGAATCAGGAGGATTTATATGAGATAATTGAGAAGGAGTTGAAGGAAGTACAATAAGTTTTTCGCTTGGTCCGCGCAATACCCACTGTGCCTTCCTTGTCACAGTCTGCAAAATTGGGAGATGAAATAGACCAGTTGAGAAGACTGGTGGATGCAAAAAAGGATCAACTTCAGAGAGTCCAGGAAGAGAAGGATAAGGCTACAAAATCCTTGAAATGGGAGAAATATGGAGTCTTAGAGAAATTACGAGCAGGGCAGGACAAGGTAGCATCCCAAGAAAGTGAGAAACCATAGCTTCAGGAGGAAAAATCCTAGCTACAGAGAGAAAAGGAGCATTTTCTTGCAAAGTGGGCCATGATCAAATAAGTAGTGAGTAAAGAATGTCAATTTGTGCCAAGCTTGGAACAGGAGGAGAAAGAGTCGATTGAGGCTCAAGTAGTGAAGCTCACTGAGACCCTCCAACAACTTCAAGCTAGGGTAACAGAATTGGAGGCCCAAACAATACTGAGCACCCCGCATGAGATGTGTGGCTAGAGGGAGGAGACTGCTAAGAACACACTAATAAGGATAAGAACCCTCACCTCAGAATGAAAACAACTGAGTGATAAAATTGCACTGACATACGAACACCTTGTCGAGGATCCATAGCTAAGAAAGATGGAAGCGTAGTTACAGGAGGCGTAACAGCAAGAATTTTTCGTGTAGACACAGATGAAGTTGCTCACTGTGGTAGAAAGAATGAAAAGATCCCAGGAGAAACACACGGTACAATAATAGATTACTTCCCTCTAGGGAAATTTAATGGAAGTCACGTAGAAGCTGCAACCTATGCAAGATGAATCCTGCAAGGTGTTCGAAGAGATTGATGGACAAGGCTCACAATTGGACCAAGTGGTTGCAATAGTAGAATAGTGCCTGGAAGGGCCTATTACAGAGAAAACGATCCAGGAGATCGTTGAGCAAGAGGCTCAAGAGAAGTAGGAAGTAGAGGCACCTTGAGGTATGATCAAGGCCTTCGAAGAAGCATTGTCTGCACCTAAGTGACTCGAGACGAGTCATAGGTGAGTGTTGGGGGCCTGTTGGCCCTCGACTAGGTTTTAAGGAAACATTGGTCAGAGTTGGCCCAATTTTGGACTTCAACACATTGGTTGAGGAAAGAGTGCCCAGGCGGAGCTGAGAGCAAGGATCTCACTTATTTTGCGGGCTATGTGGACCCAGTAAGGGGTTCTTTAGGGTTTTTGTAATGGGTTATGGGATTTTGGCTCATGGGGTTTTCCCATGTTTGGCCCTATTGTAAGGGTTTGTAAAAGTATAAACAAAAGAAGAATGTATGGTAGAAGTAGTTCTAGAGAATTTTTGGGGAGATAAGTGCAATTAGTTCAAGTGGCTTCGTGCAAGAGACTCTATGTGTGTTAAGGCTCTGTGATTGATAGAGAGTTGGCTTTGTGCCTTTACCTAGTTTTGGAAGGAATATCTGGTGCTCAGTGTGCATATATCATGTCCAGTGTGAAGCTCGACTCTGTGGCTCAGTGCACAGGATTAAATGAATGTAAGAGATTGACGAATAATAAAGAGACAAAGTGGTTGGTGGACGTAGCCCCACATTGGGGTGAACCACGTACATCTGGTGTCTTATGGTTTGCTTTGTGAAATGTTGTATCTGTTATGTTTTTCTTAGTGCTTAGATTAGATGTGTAATGGATCTGTATGTGTTGCTTAACTACATTGCTTATGTTAGACTGCTAGATATGATTCAGAGTGCTAAGTGCTAAACAGTTGAATTTCTTAATCTTTGTTGTTACTATGCTAGATCTATCTTAGATATGTTCTGCGATGTTCATAATATGAGTAAACTAATGCATGTCACTTCCTAAGCATTAACAGAATACCCCGCAAAGTGTTATTATCACATATCTGTGTCCCAGCCTAGTTACAGACACCTATGTCCTGTAACCCCCTCTTCTTCTACCTCAGGTGATACTTCAACTGCTTTGTAGGTATTGCCGAAAGGGCCGGTAGTCGGGGTTTTGTTGGTGCATTGTTAAGCGTTGAACCCTGGGTCTGGCCCTGTGCCAACAGCTATGGTTGGTTAGTGACTATGTGATTTTCATTAGATTTGATTTGGGTGTATATAACATTGCAATATGTATGATGGCATGGAACTATGGCAAGGGTTAACGTGTAAATGGAATTGGGTGGTGCACTATGCAAAGGATATTGTTGCAGATTTAAAAAGGTTTAGCATTGAATACATGGTTTAATTGATTGGTGAATGTTTGGTTGTCTCGTACCTTTAATTGAACAGGCCAGGATATGGAAGCGATGTGCATTTACTGCACATCACTCCATACTCTCCCTATCGGTCGTCACCCTAACATTGTTCCTTGTTGCATTTTCAGTCTGTTGGTTGTGAAGCTCCGCATTTCAGGCTCTTGGAGAGAAGAAGGCTTGGCCAACTCGGCCTTTTAAGCGTTTTGTTACATGCATGGTTCTTTTTCTCTCCATCCATGAAATATTCTTAGTGTATGAAAAAATAATGGCTTAGTGATGCTTGGATTCTTTGTGTTCCTAAGAATTTCAACTATGTAAATGTGTGATATTTCTCTCTATGATGACTGTAAAATGCTTCGGATTGCAAGCAAAAGAATTGGGTTTTGTTTAATTTGAGAATTGATTGGTTGCTCAATCGGTTTAATATCGTGATGGGTCTCTATGGATAATAGGTGAATGTGGTAGATATCTTTCTATATTGATGGTGGAGGGTTTTGTTATGTTTACCACCATCGATTATTTCCATTCCCTCATAGTCATGATGGTAACCCTTATCCAATCGCATTCAGATTGACAGTAGTTGTTGTGTTATTTCTTCAAAACCACAAGTGATGGTCGTTGGCTCATTCTTATTATCCTTTCACCGAAGTATCCCAAGATCCAGTCTTCAGGTGGCCATAACATTAATATGTATTGTATGGTTTTAGGGCGATATAAGTTATACCTCAGTGTTATGCGTCCTCACTGGTATTGTTGTCAGGTTGTTCAGATCTTAAGGAAGTGGACAAAGAGGTTATATATCTGTGTGTTCTTTTAATAACTATCAGTGTTAAAATAACTTCGCCTCTCCTATACAAGTGATAAACGCACTATGTGCACTGGCTTTTTTATCCTACCCGTATTTTCTTTCCTCGGTGGTTAACTATTGGTTCTGTTGCCCAGACTGGGAGTACCAAGAAGACTCTGTGGCTTACTGTTGTGTCTGTTTCAAAAGGTATTTTGCCTCTGGTTGATAATTCTTTGAAGACCCCCAATTCTTTGTGTTATTGTTAAAAGGTGAACGTGCTCTTGATTGTCTCCCTGCATTTGTTTTCGACAAAGCCTGGTTTTAATCTCCAGCTATCTTTTCTCCCTCCGGGCATCTTCTTGGTTGTCAAATATTGGTTTATCAGTGGAATGGTTATGGATGTTTTTCATTGAGTCTATGTCTCGTCTTTCTATGATTAAATTGGTTGAACAGTTACAAATGAGAATAGGAAATTATATACAGTCGAGGGATGTCTTATTTTCATTATGATTTCACTCAATGTGTTTTTATAGCGTGGTCTTAAATGCAATTGGAAACACCTGTGTGTTTTGCTGGGCCCAATAAGGGCTATGGCTAATTTAAAAAATGGTGCCTGTGTGTAATTGGTTATGCTTGCTTCATATATATTATTGGATCATCGTACAG
The DNA here is from genome assembly GCA_009831015.1 of Picea engelmannii. Classification (NCBI taxonomy): domain Eukaryota; kingdom Viridiplantae; phylum Streptophyta; class Pinopsida; order Pinales; family Pinaceae; genus Picea; species Picea engelmannii. The sequence goes on along the minus strand of ML795004.1, from coordinate 143,670 downwards.
ATAATCAATGGTTTTAACATAAAGTTATATCAATAGTGATAAGGCTTAGGTTTTATGTTGATTGTTGTTTCGTGGCAACATCTTGTTGGTTGATATGATGAAGATTGTGTGTAATCGGGCATATTTTGGGAGTTTGTTGATATTTAAAAAAAAAAGGACCTATGTGTATTTTAATTGGGCCCGATTGTAAATTGGTATAAAATGGATGTTGATTATTACAGTGATGCATTATGGGATAGAGGTCGAACATATTGTTGTGCATTTTTTTTTTTAATTCTTAAAAGGAAGGCAAATAAATAAAAGATCAACACTTTCTTAAACAAGACTGTTGAAATGGAAAGTTTGTTTTGATTATGATTTATGATTGCACATACTGTTATGAATTGAGAAATTCTGGGAAATTTAAATGTTGGAACAACGAACAATTTGATACACAGTAATTGTTGGTGTGGTGTTGGTAATTTTTTTTGGATTGATTTTAGTATAGAGTTATGATTATTGATTACTTAATTTGTTTTATGAACAATATTCATTAACTTCCCTGCCATTCTCTCACTTTTTCGCACATTAAGAATCCCCTCACATTCCCAGATTCACTTTCACGCTATGTTCTTAAAATTAAATTATAATTAAATGGAAACTTTGTATTATAGCAATTGAAGGATGACACAAAGATGGGTTACAATTGCTATGTTTTGTTATTACAACACAGTTGATTGTTTGATGATTTGTTGAGTAGTAATCATGATCTACTCCCTTTCATTTTATCACTTTTTCTCAATACAACCCCCTCATATATCCCAGAACCCTTATTCACCCCCTTCTCATTGACAAGTATTTAACAACTTTTATGGATTGGATTGCATGGGTCTAATGTGTTGTTGAGACAAACTTTGTTCATATTTAAATATATGTCATGTATGGTTTGTTTAAGAATTTATTTTCTAATAAATGTTGCATACAGGAATGAGCTTCTTCAATAGAGGATTCCATGGACGAAATAACAGGGGAAGAGGAAATTGGAACAGAGGCCCTAGAAGACCAAGGTTTTCAATACATTTTGATGCAAATCCACAAGAGTTAAACCAACTCTTCCAAGATGGATTTTTCAACTGGATTGGAAAAGGGGTAGTCCAACCTAGGCCAAAAAGGCCTCCCTTCCAACCCTAGTATGTTCTTGGTATCCCAGTTCCCTCTCATGTCTCATTACAACTTGAAGTCCCTGAAAATGACGAATGGAAAGAGATTGTTCACCCAACAGTATCCCAACATCGTGGTTGGCCCAATTTGTCTCTACCTACTTATCCTCCACCGATTAACCCATTTGTCCAAATTTCCCCTGCACACTCACCTGTACAGTCTTCCCATACAAGCAAGAGACTCAAAAACGAAGCCCACCATGCACATGATAAAGGAAAATGTGTTGCTTCCCCCTCCTCTCCCTCAAGTGATTCCGCCAAATCTGTTTCATCCCGCATGCACTTGAGAGATGATTGATCTCATGTTATCAGTGAGATCAAGCCTAAAGGATCCACACAGCCTAAAGCTAATTCAGAGAAATCAAAGAGAGACAACAACAACAAAGGAAAACTTGCCTCCCAAAGTGGCAAATATGGGTTTTGAATATATTTATTTATTGATTGTTGAGAATAGCTTACTGCTAAAGTTTTTGGACAACACACCATTTTTGGATATTATATTTTTTTGGATATGGTTTAAAATATCATTGATATTAATTTTCAAATTATGAGAATGATGATGGGAGCCACAAGGAATTATGTGTTTGATTGATAGACTAGTTGTGTTTATTTTTGTTAAGAAACTAAAGGGAGTCACAAGGGGTCCCACCTACTAGTTATTATTTATTAAAGACCCTTATTATTATTATTATTATTATATTAAGTTTTCCCCTAAACCAAAAGTTAGTTGAGTTTTAGTTAACTTAACTAAAAGAGGTAGTTGAACTACTTCAACTAATTTTGATTTCTTAAAGGAAAAAAGAGAAGGAAGAACAAGAGGAGATTAGAAGGAGAAAGCATACTAAGGGTCATATTGTAGACAACAATATTCTAGGCTGAATTACATCATTCAGACATTTGTTTTTCAGAGAGTCGAGTGGGTAGCAATCTGTGGCAAGTTGATCCAGCTTTTAAAGTTCAGTTTTTTACTTTCTGTCAGAAGTCCTTTTGTATGGTTTTCATCGAGGACATCTAATTTTGAGTTTGGTCCAAAATCCCTCGGGGAATTTTGAAAAGAGAACGATTCTTTTGATTTCTTGGAATGAAATAAGAGATTTTTATTCTGTCTCATCTGTGTTAAATTGTGACTTGGTATTTTTTCTTTTGTCTCCACATTTATTTTTGCATCTATTATATTCAGAAAATTATATGAAAATGTTGAATTTTACAACAATATTTTATTATAAAAGATCAGCCTAAGCCCTTGTAACTAATACTTGTGGATTAGGAAAAAACATTTGAGGGTATAAACATAGGGTGATATTCTCGTCTATCATGCCTTAGCCAATAAAGATATGAAAATGCTTGAGTAAGATTATTTCATATCTTTTTCCTCAACAATACGTAACTAGATATTTTAATTTGTATGAATTATTCTCTTTAAATAATTTTTTTGTGTGGGTAAATTACATGCTTTTAAGTTTTATGTCATTTTTTTATATCATATGCTAGATATTAATTGTTGTTTTAATCGAGTATTAACGTGTTTTGACAAACTTGTGATATAGTCCATAAATATTTATCAAGGTTAGGTCATGAAAAAGGGTCAAAGAAGACATGGTTGTGTGAGAAATGAAAAGGAAAAGGTGACCAAAGAGAAGATCAATTATATATAGGCACATGACGAATGTTGATTACTAGAATAAGTGTTGATTCTCATCGGCCCCGCAAAGTGACCAGTTAATGGGGCCAATGTTCAAATTTTCTCAAACTTTTCCTGTAGTCATTGAAATTTGACATGGATGCACTAGATGCATACCTTGATGGTATGGGGGTGTTTCAAGACTCAAAGATTACCCATATTATACCCACATAAGTGAATGGTCTGCAACTAGGTGGCCAATAAATGGAATATCATCAATATCTTAGATGAGAGCAAAAATCAAAGATAACATCAAATAACCGATGAAGCTTGTGCAATTTTCCAAGTACTTGTCTATCGAGTATTAATGTGTTTTTACAAACTTATGATATAGTCCATAAATATTTATGGAGGTTAGGTCATGAAAGGGGTCAAAGAAGACATGGTCATGTGAGAACTAAAAAAGGAAAAGGTGACCAAAGAGAATATCAATTATATATAGGCACATGACCAATGTTGATTACTAGAATAAGTGTTGATCCTCATCAACCCCACAAAGTGACTAGTTAATGTGGCCAACATTGAATTTTTCTCAAACATTTCTTGTATTCATTGAAATTTGACATGGTTGCACTAGATGCATTCCTTGACAGTATGGGAGGGTTTCAAGACTCAAATATTGCGCATATTATACCCACATAAGAAAATGACATATAACTAGGTGGCCAATAAGTGGAATATGGTCAATAACTTAGATGAGAGAAAAAATCAAAGATAAGATCAAATAATTGATGAAGCTTGTAAAATTTTTCGAGTACTTGTCTATCGAGTATTAATGTGTTTTGGAAAACTTGTGATATAGTCCCATTGACACTTGAATCCATTAGAATCAAAACGAAAACCTCATGAGGATGCAAATCTTCCTAGGTTTTTATAGAGTTGGTACTCCTCTATCCGAGATTTATAGAATGTGGGACTTTTAAAGAAGTCTGTCAAAGGAAAGTAAAATAGATACAACAAAAAACATAAAATATTTTATTTTCTTTTAAAAAGATATTTCTTGAGAATGGACCAGGAAACACACACATTCATACATTTAAAGAAAATAAACATAACTTCCTCATATCCATCATAGTAGGGCTAAATATTTATGATCGCATAAAAAACTAAAAAAAGAAAAAGATCCACATGCATAAGAGAACTTTGACAGAGTAGTAAATGGGAAAATCAAATGGAGATAACGATAGATCAAGCTCAAATACTTTATATTTAGAAAGACTGGGTTACAAAGTACAGTCGAGATTGTTCCCAAAATATCTCTCTTGGAATTTCTACAAAATATATAGTTCAATACATATTCTCTAAAATTAAAATGTGTTTGTCATAATGACCGGGATTGGGGCTCCCGTGGACCATAAAGAAAATATGTATAAGAATTAATTTCATAGAAAGAAGAAAGTGGGCGGCGGAAGGCAACGAGACCTGGTAAGAAGAAAAAATAAATTAGCAGTCTTCGGTTAAACCTTTCTATTTAAAGAGGTAGAGTAACTAGATGAAGAGCTTGATAAAGACGGGAAAATGTGATCAATATAAACTTACTATGATGTTAAATCATTTTTAATTGTTGGTTTGTTGTCCTTTTTATTGTCTTGTTTGATGGTTACAGGAACTGTCTCAACTTTTTCTTTCCTTTTTTAATAAAAGTTTTTAAATACACTTTTATTTTCACAATTTAATTAATTTTCCATAAAAACATGACGACTGTAATTTACTTTTCTTGAATTTAAAACCAAATTTTTAATCATATAACTCACTTCTGATGTGATCTTTATTTTCTTATATTTCCAAAGATATAAAATTTATCCAAATCCGTCACCTATATCTCAAGATATGAGCTCGTGAACTAGAGTTGTCACGCATGCCCATTACAAATGCAGCTGAATGATATTTTAATTTCTGGGCCAAATGTAGCAATATTCAGTTATTAAAACCTATACCATCATCTTATACGTCTAAATACCTTTCCAACGGTATAAAGTTTGTGCAATTTTGACACTCGGAGCTCAAGTTATGGCCTTTGCAAGATCGTGACTCAACTACCATTGATCAAAATTCGTGGACAAATATGGGCCCTTGGATTAAACTTCATCCAACCATCAATATATAGCCATGTGTCTCCAATTAATGGCTTCCATGTGGCACTCCTCAATAGGATTAAACACATTTCCATGTCATCCAAGGAAATTTGGGCACATGGCATACGGTTACAAGTGGATTACATAAAATGATGTATAAAGTGGAAAAGTTAAAGGTGAATATTATGATAGTAATAATGTTTCATGAGAATGAGTTAAGTGTAAGGAGAACTGGAGTGTAGG
>ML795004.1:111419-138207 GCA_009831015.1 Picea engelmannii | reverse complement strand
AGTAAGAGAAAGATGGGGGTTACAACCAATAAACCAGGACCATGAAAATCATGAGCATGCCCAAAATGTACCACAACGAGATCGAGCAATGTGTGCAGAAGACTTGTTTGCATTGACGGGTTGACAATACTTTCGAACCAATATTCAATATAATCTACTCTTGGCTGCCCCAGAGTGTTGTTATCTTCAATCAAATGAGAAATTTTATTTTTTTTAAACATTCTCTTTTTCTTCTTTTTCCACATTCAAATTTATTGTTTCATTGACAATGTATTGGCAATGTTATTCTTCTATGCAATGGCTATCTTCTTTATTCTCAAAATTGTTTTATTCCAACAATTCTTCTTGCTGAAAGTTCTCCTGTGATGTTTCATCATCTATTACAAGGATGAAATCTTCTTGTATATTTGGTGGAGGATTCTCAAGTTCATCCTCAAATTTGCTACTTGAAATATATTCATATGGAGTATATACGAGGCTGAAATTTTCTTCTTGTAATTTGGAAGTTTCATCTTCGTCTTCAACAATATGACTTGACTTAAAAATTTCATCCACTCTTTGATTAGATTCTTCTTCAAAGTTGGGATTTTCGTTATCTTGCTTCCATATGGGAGAGGATGGGTGGGCAACAACATTTAAAACATCAACAAAAACATATGAATGCACCTTTGGGATGAAATTTTCTACAAATGAATCTTCTAACAAATCCTAGCTAGTAATGGAGTTAGGCATTAATGAACTATATCATTCAAGAGCATCCTCTCATAGATTTTGTAGGAATAATCTAAATATAACAATGTCTTCAGTGAGATTTAAATCATAACATGTACCTTTAAAATTAATCAAGTGTTTCTCTGCATCTTCTGAAGCATCCCCAAAGAATGTACAAAAAATTTCAACATGAATATTGGGCATTTGAAAGTCTATTTCTGGTAGATTTAAAGGGGTATTATGAAATCGTCTCTTTCTTTGAGTATTTCTCCCTTTTGTTGAGTCTTGCAAACCCATTGATGGGCTTGATGAAGAATATAAAGAAGCATTATGACATGAATGAAACCGTTCATTTTGAATTTTTTCAATGGAGTTTCCACGGAGTTGTTTCTCCCGAATCTTTGGTGCTTCTCATTTCTTTTTGACATTAAAAAAAAGGTGAGCCATGCTTACGATAAAAAACAATTTTCTTGAATCTTCTTCTCAAAACTTTGAGCCATGGACATTTTTGGTCCCTCAAATATCTTGAAAATAAATCGTCCCCAGTGTGGTCACCAAAAATGTTGACGTTTGAATCTGTTAGGACCAAAACAGAAACCTCAAGAGGATGTGAATCCTCCTACGTTTTTATAGTGGTGGTAATCCTCTGTCTAAGATTTATAAAATGTGGGACTTTTAAAGACGTATGTCAAAGTAAAGTAAAATAGATACGACAGAAAACATAAAATATTTTTATTTTCTTTTAAAAAGAGAGTTCCTGAGAATGGACAAGGAAACACACACATTCATACATTTAAATCAAATAAACATAACTTCCTCACATCCATCATAGTAGGGCTAAAGATTTATGATTGCATAAAAAAATAAAAAAAAATAAAATGATTTGCATGCATAAGAGAACTTTGACAACGTAGTACATGGGCAGCTCAAATGGAGATAATGATAGATCAACCTCAAATACTTTATATTCAGAAAAACTGGGTTACAAAGTACGGTCGAGATTGTTCCCAAAATAGCTCTCTTGGAATTTCTAAAAAATATATAGTTCAATACATATTCTCTAAAATTAAAATGTGTTTGTCATAATGACTGGGATTGGGGCTCCCGTGGACCATAAAGCAAATATGTATACGAATGAAGTTCGTATAAAGAAAAAAGTGGGCAGCGGAAGGCAGCAAGACCTAGTAAGAAGAAAAAATAAATTATCAGTCTTCGGTTAAACCTTTCTATTTAAAGAGGTGGAGTAATTAGATGAAGAGCTTGATAAAGACAAAAAAATCTGATTAGCATAAACTTACTATGATGGTATCTCATGTTTGCTTTTTGGTTTTTTGTCCTTTTTATTGTCTTCTTTGACAATTACAGGAATTGTCTCAACTGTTTCTTTCCTTTTTTAATAAAAGTTTTTAAATAAAAAATTATTTTCACAATTTAATTAATTTTCCATAAAAATAGGAAGAACGTAATTTAATTTTATGGAATTTAAAACCAATGTTTTAATCATTTAAACAACTCCTGATGTTATATTCATTATCTTAGCTTTCCAACGGTATAAAATTTATCCAAAGCCGTCGCCTGGATCTCAAGATATGAGCTCGTGAAGTCGAGTTGTCATGCATGCCCATTACAAATGCAGCTGACTGCTATTTTAATTTCTGGGGAAAATGTAGCAACCTTCAGCCTTTGAAACATGTACCATCATATTCTACATCGAAATATCTTTCCAACGGTATAAAGTTTGTGTGATTCTAACACTCGGAGCTTAAGTTATTGCCTTTGCAACATCGTGACTCAACCACCATTGAAAAATGTTCGTGGAGAAATCTAGGCCCTTGGATTAAATTTCGTCCAACCATTAATATATAGCCATGTGCCTCCAATTAGTGGCTTCCATGTGGCACTCCTCAATAGGTTTAAACACATTTCCATGTCATCAAGGGAAATTTGGGCACATGGCATAAGGTTACAAGTGGATTACATAAAATAATGTATAAAGTGGAAAAGTTAAAGGTGAATATTATAATAGTAATATTGTTTCATGACAATAAGTTAAGTGTATGGATCATGGGAGTGTAGGAAAAGGGGGAAAGGGTAGTGTATGAAAATAGTTAAGTGTATGGATCATGGGAGTGTAGGAAAAGGGGGAAAGGGTAATGTAGGGGGGAGGGTAGAAATGTAGGTGGTAGAGGTGAGGGGGTGATGTAGGGTGAGGTAAGGGGGGGTTAATTTATAGGTGGTGGAGAAGGGTTGGCAGGTTGGGAATTGAGGGGGAGGGAAATATTTGAGGTGAATCAGGGGGGTAATTTGTAGGTGGAAGAGAAGTGTTTTTGGGTTGAGAAGTGAGGGGGAGGGAAATATTTGAGTTATGGCGAGTCCGTCCGACTGCCATAACTCAAATAAATGTCAAGTATGGGATGGGTGAGGTGTGAGGGGTGAGGAAATTTAGAGAGGGGGGTAAGGTGAGTTTTTCGAGGATGGGCGTGAGGGGGATAAAGAGGTGAAGGAGTTATGGTGAGTCCAACCAACCACCATAACTGAAATAAAAGTTAAGTAGAGGAGAATGGCATGTGCCCACGAGAAATGCAAGGAAGATTTTTTATGGATTTTGAACCCAGCACAAGAATATTTTCAAGGGTATTGAAACCAAAAGATTTAAAAGCACTTACAAAAGATTGGCTTTATTCCACATGTGAGGTACTGAGAACACCAGAATCTCAAGACAAGTTTCCTTCTCCATTGGGCTATGGAGTCATCTTCAAACTGAACTATTGTAATTCTTCTTCTTTCATGGAATTATCTTCAAACTTCAACATAAAGATGACCTTATTATGAAAAACTAAACTAAAGAAACAAAATATGTACATACATGATCTACCTACCCTAACTTACTTGAAAGAAAGGGGAACTTTAGGTATAGGCAGATTTCCAATGGAGTCATTCAAGCATCCCATTGACTTTTGAAATGGGCTCCAGTAGTAAGAGAAAGATGGGGGTTTCTACCAATAAACCAGGAGCATGAAAATCAAGAGAATACCCAAAATGTACTACAACGAGATCGAGCAATGTGTGCGGAAGACTTGTTTCATTGGTGGGTTGACAATACTTTCAAACCAATATTCAATATAATCTACTCTTGGCTGCCCCAGAGTGTTGCTATCTTCAATCAAATGATATATATATATTTTTTAAAAATTATCTTTTTCTTCTTTTTCCACATTCAAAATTATTGTTTCATTGGCGATGTCTTGGCAATGTTCTTCTTCTATGCAATGGCTATCTTCTTTATTCTCAAAATTGTTTTCTTCCACCAATTCTTCTTGCTGCAAGTTCTCTTGTGATGTTTCATCATCTATTACAAGGATGAAATCTTCTTGTATATTTTGTGGAGAAATATCAAGTTCATCCTCAAATTTGTTTCTTGAAATATCTTCATATGGAGTATATAGGAGGCTGAAATTTTCTTCTTGTAATTTGGAAGTTTCGTCTCCTTCTTCATCAACATGACTTGAGTTAAAAATTTCATCCACTCTTTGATTAGATTCTTCTTCAAATTTGGGTGTTTCATTATCTTTCTTCCATATGGGAGAGGATGGGTGGACAACAACATTAAAAACATCAGCAAAAACATATGAATGCACCTTTGGGATGAAATTTCTACTAATGAATCTTCTAACACATCCCAACTAGTAATGGAGTTAGGCATTAATGAACTATACCATTCAAGAGCATTCTCTCGTAGAGTTTGTAGGAATAATATACATGTAACATTGTCTTCAGTGAGATTGAAATCATAACATGTACCTTTAAAATTAATCAAGTGTTTCTCTGCATCTTCTGAAGCATCCCCGAAGAATGTAGAAAAAATCTCAACAGGAATATTGGGCATTTGAAAGTCTATTTCTGGTAGATTTAAAGGGGTATTATGAAATCGCCTCCTTCTTTGAGTATTTTTTCCTTTTGCTAAGTATTGCAAAGGCATTGATGGGCTTGATGAAGAATATAAAGAAGCATTATGACATGAATGAAACCCTTCATTTTGAATTTTTTCAATGGCGTTGTCAGGGAGTTCTTTCTCCTGAATCTTTGGTGCTTATCGTTTCTTTTTTACATTAAAAAAAAGGTGAGCCATGCTTACAATAAAAAACAATTTTCTTCAATATTCTTCTTGAAACTTTGAGCCATGGAGATTTTTGGTCCCTCGAATATCTTGAAAAAAAACCGTCCATGGTATGGTTGCCAAATATGTTTATGCTTGAATCCATTAGGACCAAAATGACAACCTCATGAGGATGTGAATCCTCCCACGTTTTTATAGATGTGGTATTCCTATGTCTGAGATTTATAAAATGTGGGACTTTTAAAGAAGTCTGTCAAAGGAAAGTAAAATAGATACAACAAAAAACATAAAATATTTTTATTTTCTTTTAAAAAGAGAGTTCCTAAGAATGGACTAGGAAACACACACATTCATACATTTAAATCAAATAAACAAAACTTCCTCACATCCATCATAGTAGGGATAAAGATTTATGATCGCATAAAAAACTAAAAAAATAAAATGATTTGCATGCATAAGACAACTTTGGCAGAGTAGTACATGGGCAGCTCAAATGGAGATAACGATAGATCAACCTTAAATACTTTATATTCAGAAAAGATGGGTTAGAAAGTACAATTGAGATTGTTCCCAAAATAGCTCTCTTGGAATTTCTAAAAAGTATATAGTTCAATACATATTCTCTAAAATTAAAATGTGTTTGTCATAATGACTGGGATTGGGGCTCCCATGGACCATAAAGAAAATATGTATAAGAATGAAGTTTGTAGAAATAAGAAAGTGGGGGCGGAAGGCAACAAGACCTGGTAAGAAGAAAAATGAAATTATTAGTCTTCGGTTAAAACTATCTATTTAAAGAGGTGGAGTAACTGGATGAAGAGCTTGATAAAGACAGAAAAATGTGATCAGTATAAAATTACTATGATGGTATCTCATGTTTACTTGTTTGTTTGTTTTCATGTTTATTGTCTTGTTTGATGGTTACAGGAACTGTCTCAACTGTTTCTTTCCTTTTTTAATAATTTTTTTTAAATAAACTTTTATCTTCACAATTTAATTAATTTTCCATAAAAATAGGAAAACCATAATTTATTTTTATGGAATTAAAAACAAATTTTTAATCATGTAAGCCACTTCTTATATGATCTTCATTGTCTTCTCTTTAAAATGATATAAAAATTATCCAAATCCGTCGCTTGGATCTCAAGATATGAGCTCGTGAAGTCGAGTTGTCACGCATGCCCATTACAAATGTAGTTGACATATATTTTAATTTCCGTGGAAAATGTAGCAACCTTCAAACTTTTAAACCTGTACCATCATCTTCTACATCGAAATAAATTTCCAACGGTATAAAGTTTGTGTGATTCTGACACCCGGAGCTCAAGTTATGGTCTCTGCAAGATCGTGACTCAGCCACCATTGATCAAAATTCGTGGACAAATTTGGGCCCTTGGATTAAATTTCATCCAACCATTAATATATAGCCATGTGTCTCCAATTAATTACTTCCATGTGGCACTCCTCAATAGGCTTAAACACATTTCCATGTCATCCAGGGAAATTTGGGCACATGGCATAAGGTTACAAGTGGATTACATAAAATAATGTGTAAAGTGGAAAAGTTAAAGGTGAATATTATAATAGTAATAATGTTTCATGAGAATGAGTTAAGTGTATGGAACATGGGAGTGTAGGATAAGGGGTAAAGGATAGTGTAGGGGCGAGGGTAGAAATGTAGGTGGCGGAGGTGAGTGGGGTGACATAGGGTGAGGTGAGGGGGGGTTAATTTGTAGGTGGAAGAGAAGGGTTGGGGGGTTGGGAATAAGGGGGAGGGAAATATTTGAGGTAAAGTATGGGGTTAATTTGCAGATGGCAGAGATGAGGGGGGTGTAATTTGTAGGTGGCGGAGAAGGGTTGGCGGGTTGAGAAGTGAGGGGGAGGGAAATATTTGAGTTATGGCGAGTCCGACCGACCTCCATAACTCAAATAAATGTTAAGTATGGGATGGGTGAGGGGTGAGGGGTGAGGAAATGGAGAGAGGGGGTAAGGTGAGTTTTTCGGGGACAAACGTGAGGAGGATGAAGAGGTGAGGGATTTATGGTGAGTCTGACTAATCGCCATAAATCAAATAAAATTTAAGTAGAGGAGAATGACATGTGCCCACAAGAAATGCCATGAAGATTTTTTATGGGTTTTGAACCCAGCACAAGAATATTTTCAAGGGTATTGAAAACAAAAAGATTTAAAAGCGCTTCTAAAATATTATCTTTATTCCACATGTAAGAGGCGCCCTTTTCCACTTTAAACTTCAAACCTGGATATCTTGATCTTGAGCATACGAACTCGGATTTCCTATCCAAAAAATGTGTGTCGAAGCTAAGACCAAGGACTATACAAGGAACTTTTAATAGTTCAAAACTTTTCACCTTATGATATCATTTTATTTTTTATAAATCTAAGGGCAGGAAAATAGAGATGACCAAATTTTGGTCAACAACTGGCTCCAACTCTAGGGAAGTGACCCATGTGGATTACTGAGAACACCAGAATCTCAAGACCAGTTTTCTTCTCCATTGGACTATGGAGTCATATTTAAATTGCACTCTTGTAATTCTTTTTCTTTCATGGAGTTATCTTCAAACTTCAACATAAATATGACCTTATTATGCAAAACCGAACTGAAGAAACAAAATGTGTACATACATGATCTACCTACCCTAACTTACTTGAAAGAAAGGGGAACCTTAGGTATAGGAAGATTTCCAATGGAGCCATTCAAGCATCACATTGATTTGTGAAATGGGCTCCAACAGTAAGAGAAAAATGGGGGTTGCTACCAATAAAGCAGGAGCATGCCCAAAATGTTCCACAACAGGATCGAGCAATGTGTGTGGAAGACTTGTTTGCATTGGCGGGTTGACAATAATTTCTAACCAATATTCAATATAATCTACTCTTGGCTGCCCCAGAGTGCTGCTATCTTCAATCAAATGAGATTTTTTTGTTTTGAAAAGATTCTTTTTTTCTTCTTTTTCCACATTCAAAATTATTGTTTCATTGACAATGTCTTGGCAATGTTCTTCTTCTATGCAATGGCTATCTTTTTTATTCTCAAAAAAAAATTCTTCCACCAATTCTTCTTGCTGCAGGTTCTCTTGTGATGTTTCATCATCTATTACAAGGATGAAATCTTCTTGTATATTTGGTGGAGGATTCTCAAGTTCATCCTCAAATTTGTTTCTTGAAATATCTTCATATGGAGTATATAGGAGGCTGAAATTTTCTTCTTGTAATTTGGAAGTTTCAACTTCATCTTCAGCAACATGAGTTGACTTAAAAATTTCATCCACTCTTTAATTAGATTCTTCTTCAAAGTTGGGTGTTTCATTATCTTTCTTCCATATGGGAGAGGATGGGTGGTCAACAATGTTTAAAACATTAGAAAAAACATATGAATGCACCTATGGGATGAAAGTTTCTGCAAATGAATCTTCTAACACATCCCAGCTAATAATGGAGTTAGGAATTAATGAACTATACCATTCAAGAGAATCCTCTCGTAGAGTTTGTAGGAATAATCTACATGTAACATTGTCTTTAGTGAGATTGAAATCATAACATGTACCTTTAAAATTAATCAAGTGTTTCTCTGCATCTTCTGAAGCATCCCTGAAGAATGTAGAAAAAAAATTCAACGGGAATATTTGGAATTTGAAAGTCTATTTCTGGTAGATTTAAAGGGGTATTATGAAATCACCTCCTTCTTTGAATATTTCTCCCTTTTGTTGAGTCTTGCAAAGCCATTGATGGGCTTGATGAAGAATATAAAGAAGAATTATGACATGAATGAAACCATTCATTTTGAATTTTTTCAATGGATTTGCCATAGAGTTCTTTCTCCCGAATATTTAGTGCTTCTCGTTTCTTTTTGACATTACAAAAAAGGTGGGCCATGCTTACAATAAACAACAATTTTCTTGAATCTTCTTCTCAAAACTTTGAGCCATGGAGATCTATGGTCCCTCTAATATCTTCAAAAAAACCCATCCCCACTATGGTCGCCAAAAATATTGATGTTTGAATCTGTTAGGACCAAAACAAAAACCTCATGAGGATGTGAATCCTCCTGCGTTTTTATAGAGGTGGTATTCCTTTGTACGAGATTTATAAAATGTGGGAGTTTTAAAGAATTCTATCAAAGGAAATTAAAATAGATACAAAAGAAAACAAATTTTTTTTTTTTCTTTTAAAATGAGAGTTCCTGAGAATGGACCAAGAAAAAAACACACTCATACATTTAAAGAAAATAAACAGAACTTCCTCACATCCATCATAGTAGGGCTAAAGATTTATGATCGCATATAAAAGTAAAAAAAGAAAATGGTTTGCATGCATAAGAGAAATTTGACAGAGTAGTACATGGGCAGCTCAAATGGAGATAATGATAGATCAACCTCAAATACTTTATATTTAGAAAAATGGGGTGACAAAGTACAATTGAGATTGATCCCAAAATAGCTCTCTTGGAACTTCTAAAAAATATATAGTTCAATACATATTCTCTGAAATTAAAATGTGTTTGTCATAATGACTGGGATTGGGGCTTGCGTGGACCATAAAGAAAATATGTATAAGAATGAAGTTCATAGAAAGAATAAAGTGGGCGGCGGAAGGCAGCAAGACCTGGTAAGAAGAAAAAGGAAATTATCAGTCTTCGATTAAACCTTTCTATTTAAAGAGGTGGAGTAATTGGATGAAGAGCTTGATAAAGACAGAAAAAATTGATCAGTATAAACTTACTTTGATGGTATCTCATGTTTACTTGTTGGTTTGTTGTCTTTTTTATTGTCTTCTTTGACGATTACAGGAACTGTCTCAATTTCTTCTTTCCTTTTTTAATAAAAGTTTTTAAATAAACTTTTATTTTCACAATTTAATTAATTTTCCATAAAAATAGGACGACCGTAATTTAATTTTCTGGAATTTAAAACCAACTTTTTAATCAGTGATCTTTGTTGTCTTAAATTTCCAACGATATAAAATTTATCCAAATCCGTCACCTGGATCTCAAGATATGAGATCGTGAAGTTGAGTTGTCATGCATGCCCATTACAAATGAAGCTGACTGATATTTTAATTTATGGGGAAAATGTAGCAACCTTCCACCTTTGAAACCTATACCATCATCTTCTACATCGAAATACCTTTCCAACGGTATAAAGTCTGTGCTATTCTGAAATACGGAGCTCAAGTTATTCTGCAAGACCGTGACTCAGCCACCATTGATCAAAATTCGTGGACAAATTTGGGTGCTTAGATTAAATTTCATCCAACCATTAATATATAGCCATGTGCCTCCAATTAATGGCTTCCATGTGGCACTCCTCAATAGTCTTAAACATATTTCCATGTCATCCGGGTAAATTTGGCAAGTGGCATAAGGTTACAAGTGACCTAAAATAACGTATAAAGTGGAAAAGTTAAAGGTGAATATTATAATAGTAATAATGTTTCATGAGAATGAGTTAAGTGTATGGAGCATGGGAGTGTAGGAAAAGGGGTAAAGGGTAGTGTAGGGGGGAGGGTAGAAATGTAGGTGGCGGAGGTGAAGGAGGTGACGTAGGGTGAGGTGAGGGGGGGTTAATTTGTAGGTGGCCGAGAAGGGTTGGTGGGTTGGGAAGTGAGGGGGAGGGAAATTTTTGAGGTGAATTAGGGGGGGTAATTTGTAGGTGGTGGAGATGAAGGAGGTGTAATTTGTAGGTGGCAGAGAAGGGTTGGCGGGTTGAGAAGTGAGGGGGAGGGAAATATTTGAGTTATGACGAGTTTGACCGACCACCATAACTCGAATAAATGTTAAGTATGGGATGGGTGAGGGGTGAGGAAATGGAGAGAGGGGGGTAAGGTGAGTTTTTCGGGGACAAACGTGAGGGGGATGAAGAGTTGAGGGAGTTATGGTGAGTCCGACCGACCGCCATAACTCAAATAAATGTTAAGTAGAGGAGAATTACATCTGCCCATGAGAAATGGCTTGAATGTTTTTTATGGGTTTTGAACCCAACACAAGAATATTTTCAAGGGTCTTGAAGCCAAAAATATTTAAAAGTTCTTCCAAAAGATTAGCTTTATTCCACATGTAAGAGGCGCCATTTTCTGCTTTAAACTTCAAACCTGGATATCTTGAGCATACAAACTCGGATTTCCAATCCAAAAAATGTGTGTCGAAGATGAGACTAAGGACTATACAAGGAACCTATAATAGTTCAAAAATTTTCACTTTCTGATATCATTCTGTTTTTATAAATCTAAGGGCGGGAAAATATAGATGACCAATTTTTGGTCAACAAGTCCATCAACATTTATGGAGGTTAGTTCATGAAAAGGGGTCAAAGAAGACATTTCCATGTGAGAACTAAAAAGGAAAAGGTGACCAAAAATAATACCAATTAGATATAGTCACTTGACCAGTGTTGATTACTAGAATAAGTGTTGATTCTTTTGAACCCTGCAAAGTGACCAGTTAATGGGGCCAACTTTGAAATTTTCTCAAATTTTTCTTCTAGTCATTGAAATTTGACATGGTTGCACTAGATTCATGCCTTGATAGTATGGGAGGGTTTCAAGACTCAAATATTACCCATATTATATCCACATAAGAGAATGGTTTGTAACTGGGTGGCCAATAAGTAAAATATGGTCAATAGATTAGATGAGAGAAAAAATCAAAGATAAGATCAAATAACGGATGAAGCTTGTGCAATTTTTTTAGTACTTGTCTATCGAGTATTAATGTGTTTTGACAATATTGTGATATAGTCCATAAATATTTATGGAGGTTAGGTCATTAAAAATCGTCAAAGAAGACATGGTTGTGTGAGAACTAAAAAGGAAAAGGTGACCAAAGAGAAGACCAATTAGATATAGGCACATGACCATTGTTGATTACTAGAATAAGTGTTGATTCTCGCTGACCCAGGAAAGTGACAAGTTAATGGGGCCAATGTTGAAGTTTTCTCAAACTTTTCCTGCAGTCATTGAAATTTGACATGGTTGCACTAGATGCATGCCTTGATGGTATGGGAGGGTTTCAAGACTCGAAGATTACTCATATTATACCCACATAAGATAATGGTTTGTAATTGGGTGGCCAATAAGTGGAATATGGTCAATAACTTAGATGAGAGAAAAAATCAAAGATAAGAGAAAATAATTGATGAAGCTTGTGCAATTTTTTGAGAACTTGTCTATCGAGTATTAATGTGTTTTGACAAACTTGTGATATAGTCCATAAATATTTATGTGGGTTAGGTCATGAAAAGGGGTCAAAGAAGACATGGTTATGTGAGAACTGAAAAGGAAAAGGTGACCAAAGAGAATACCCATTAGATATAGGCACATGACCAGTGTTGATTACTAGAATAAGTGTTGATTCTAGTCAACCCCGCAAAGTGACTAGTTAATGGGGCCAACATTGAATTTTTCTCAAACTTTTCTTGTAGTCATTAAAATTTGACATGGTTGCACTAGATCCATGCCTTGATCGTATGGAAGGGTTTCAAGACTCAAATATTACCCATATTATACCCACATAAGAAAATGGTCTGTAAATGGGTGACTAATAAGTGGAATATTGTTAATAGCTTAGATGAGAGAAAAAATCAAAGATAATATTAAATAACCAAGAAGCTTGTGAAATTTTTTGAGTACTTGTCTATCGGTTATTAATGTGTTTTGAAAAACTTATGATATAGTCCATAAATATTTATGGAGTTTAGGTCGTGAAAAGGGGTCAAAGAAGACATGGATGTGTGAGAACTAAAAAGGAAAAGGTGACAAAAGAGAAGACCAATTAGATATAGGCACATGAACAATGTTGATTACTAGAATAAGTGTTCATTCTCATTGACTCCACAAAGTGACCAGTTAATGGGGCCAACATTGAAATTTTCTCAAACTTTTTCTGTAGTCATTGAAATTTGACATGGTTGGACTAGATGCATGCCTTGACGATATGGGAGGGTTTCAAGACTCGAATATTACCCATATTATACCCACATAAGAAAATGATCTATAGTTGGGTGGCCAATAAGTGGAATATGGTCAATAGCTTAGATGAGAGAAAAAATCAAAGATAAGATCAAATAATTGATGAAGCTTGTGCAAATTTTTGAGTACTTGTCTATCAAGTATTAATTTGTTTTGACAAACGTGTGATATATTCCATAAATATTTATGGATTTTATGTCATGAAAGGGGTCAAAGAAGATATGGTCGTGTGAGAACTGAAAAGGAAAAGGTGACCAAATAGAAGACCAATTAGGTATAGGCACATGACTAGTGTTGATTCTTGTTGACCCCACAAAGTGACCGGTTAATGGGGCCAACGTTGCAATTTTCACAAAATTTTCCTGTAGTCATTGAAATTTGACATGGTTGCACTAGATGCATGCCTTGATAGTATGGGAGGGTTTCAAGATTCAAATATTACCCATATTATACCCACATATGTGAATGGTCTGTAATTGGGTGACCAATAAGTGGAATATGGTCAATAGCTTAGATGAGAGCAAAAATCAAAGATAAGATCAAATAATTGATGAAGCTTGTGCAATTTTTCGAGTACTTGTCTACCAAGTATTAATGTGTTATGAAAAACTTGTGATATATTACATAAATATTTATGGAGGTTAGGTCATGAAAAGGGGTCAAAGAAGACATGGTCGTGTGATAACTAAAAAGGAAAAGGTGACCAAAGAAAATACCAGTTATATATAGGAGCATGACTAATGTTGATTACTATAATAAGTGTCTATTCTCATTGACCCTGCAAATTGACCTATTAATGGGGCCAACGTTGAAATTTTCTAAATTTTTTCTTGTAGTCATTGAAATTTGACATGGTTGCACTAGATGCATCCCTTGGCGGTATGGAAGGGTTTCAAGGCTCAAAGATTACCCATAGTATACCCACCTAAGAGAATGTTATGTAACTGGGTGGCCAATAAGTGAAATATGGTCAATATCTTAGATGAGAACAAAAATCAAAGATAAGATCAAATAATTGATGAAGCTTGTGAAATTTTTTGAGTACTTGTCTATTGAGTATTAATGTGTTTTGAATAACTTGTGATATAGTCCATAAATATTTATTGAGGTTAGGTCATGAAAATAGGTCAAATAAGACATGGTCATGTGAGAACTGAAAAGGAAAAGGTGACCAAAGAGAAGAACAATTAGATATAGGCACATGACCAATGTTGATTACTAGAATAAGTGTTGATTCTCATCGACCCTACAAAATGACCAGTTAATGGGGCCAACATTGAAATTTTCTCAAATTTTTCTTGTATTAATTGAAATTTGACATGGTTTCACTAGATGCATGCCTTAACGGTATGGGAGGGTTTCAAGACTCAAAGATTACCCATATTATACCCACATAAGCGAATGGTCTGTAAATGGGTGTCCAATAAGTGGAATATGGTTAATATCTTAGATGAGAGCAAAAATAAAAGATCTTCACTTCAAAATCTCACAATTTCACATTCATTATTCATTTTGATTGAAGAAAATGGAAGTCACCACTTAGTTCTTCTAGTTGATCATCACCTAATACATATTCTAGCTCGTCCAGACACTTAAGTTGATGAGAACCTTGAGGAAATTTTACCAAACCTTTGCATTTTGATGAGGTCAACACTTCTAAATATTTATGTTCTCCAAAATATATAGGTAACCTCAACAAGTTGATGCATACGAACATGTTCAAGTCTCTCAATGCTACCATGGAATGAAAAGCACTAGAAAATTACCCTTCCTAATAAAAATTTTGCCAATATTTCTAGGTGGCCTTGAAAAGATCCTAAATCCCCACATGATTAGTCCTCTTAATGTTTTTGATTGAATGAATTCTATTGGAAATTTTCACTAGTTCATCATGTCGTTATAATTCTATCATCTCCAAACAAGTAAGTTTTCCAAAAATTTTGAGTATCCTTGACAAGTGCTAGATTTATACATTTTTAATTACCTAAGCATTATCAAATAATGAAAGTTATAGGGAAGTTCTATAAAGTGTTCACAACCCTTAATTGGTATTTGAAGTGACAAGAACACCAATTGTCCAAAATCGTCTAGAATATCGCTTATATGCCAAATCTAGATGAATTAGGGATGTGAAGTTTCCAAATCTTTTAAGAAGCATAAGTAAGTTGAAATGATGGAAACTTCACAACACTATTTGGAAGCTCTTGTAAATTACAACACTTGTTCAAATTAATCTCATAAACTGCATTCAATTCACCAAACCCTTCTAGCAACTATGTAAAGATGTTATAATTGTTCAAATCTTATTTTTTTAAAGATTTCCAGTCCTTCAACAATGTCATAAATTATTTTTATCCCTCCACCACCTTCCAGGGTTAGTGTTTACATTTTTCACCTTTGGAAAGGCATGATTGTTTTCACTTGTGTAACTATATTTATTTATTAATTTATTTTTATCATTTCTCATGGGTTGAAATTGATGGGATGCCTTTTCGATAAAAAATACTAGATAGTAGAAAGAGAAAGGTTGGATAATGTGTAATTTGTGAGGGATATGGTTTGTAAAGGAATAAAATAAGGATAGTCTTTTTGTAGCACACAGTGTAAATTAGAGAAAAAAGATGAAAACGAATTTGGCATTAGTTACTGTCTAGTGGAAAAATACTATGGCATAATTCATGCCTTGTGAGTCATATGATAAACGCTAGGAACTTTACATGGATGTGTTTCAATGTTAGATATGGAGGTGTTACAATGCCAAGTTAAGAAAGACTCCTTAGTAAGGTGAGGTACAAAGAGAAAGAGAGAGAGGATAACCTATGGATTTTGAGGGAGATATATTGCAAAGGTTTAAATAATTATGTAGCACAAGGTGTAAGTTGAATAAAAAATGTGAGTATTTGAGCTAACAAAGAGAAAGATTGATGTTAGAATAATGTGCAATAGAAGAATATATCAAGATTCATGCTCTATAAGTTCTCTAGTAGAGACTAGAATCTTTAGATGGAGGTGTTACAAGGTTGGGTTATGCCATCAAGAGAAAATAAATTTGTCATTGTGTCTGCCTTTACGTGGTATTATTGATTCACATTCTAAACATTTTGGCCTTTCAAATCAAGGTTCGTTGTTGTTTTTTCCTCTTTAAGGAAAATATTTTTACTTTTTTCCTTTTGAAGAAAGATTTGATTACAAGATTATTGAATTTTGTGCTTCTTTGAACCTTTGAATAATGGATGTTGGAGAGGTGTGTTTCGAATATATAGGGAAAAAAAACCTTAGTTGTATGTATGTTTAGGATTATAATTTTTATGCACAATACAATATCGTATGTTGTGTTAGGTATCACTATGTTAGGTCAAGAGTGAATGATAATGCATATTTGTTATGCAAGGAATATGCTTTCCCTATTTAAATAAAGTTACCTTTACTCTCTCTCTCTCTCTCTCTCTCTCTCTATATATATATATATATATATATGGCCTCAAATACAATAGATTATTGTTGGAATGTTTGATTGAATCCTTGATCTTGTATTATGCTTATTGTTGATTTTATCACTATATCAAGTTCTTGCTAGAAACAAACTAAGTGTCGTTTTCTTAGGTGGTATTTGTTGTATTTATTGATTTCACATAATTATTTGATGAGATATATGGAGATATGTCATTTTCTTTTTGGCATTGTGACTATTGGAGAAGCTATATGGGACCTTCAACTATTAGCATGTTTGGTGGCTCTCAAGATTACTTTTATATATATATATATATATATACATTTTATTATAAGAATAATAGTATTCCAAGGAAAAAATATGCCTCTCAAAGCATGAAACTATAGTCAAAGGGATTCTATAAAAAGCATTTCCCTCCATAATAATAACATTCCAATGAAATATGTGAATGTATTTCAATAAAATTTGCAAAATCTTGAAGAATGACCATTTGAAATCTAGAAAATGAGATGTCAAAAAATATTGTCCATTAATATTTGAAAATCCATGAAACATCATTATTGTGGATATTGCAAAACCCAACCCACTGTGATATCACTGCGCGTGCACAAGACTGAGGGCCACAAGGAGATCATTGAGTGTGAAACTGAGGGCAAGGAGATAGATTCTAAGGGCAAGCAAATAGAATGTGAAGGAAAGGAGATAATTGAGCGCAAAATCGAGGGAAAGGAGATAGGGAATAGTTGCATATATGAGAGAGATAGGTGAGGATCAATGGGAGGATTCATATTTTATTCCTCATTCAAAAAATATTGTGGGAGGTTTTGAGGTGGGTTGTGGAACAGAGGGTGTAAACTGGGTAGAGTCTTTAATGCAGGGTCATTTTTATGTGTGATATACTAATGAAAAGAACCTAGCATTCTAGATTGTGTGGACATGATGGACCCATATGTTGGGTTACTTTCCTGGTTTTCACACTCTATAGAAATGTTGGGTGGATTTCACACTCTAGAGAAATGTTGGTTGGCATTCCATAGCCCCTTTACCATTTGTTGAATACTTTTAGTGCATCTAAATTTGCTTTGCTTTGTGTGTTTGACTTCCAATTGCATCTAATGACTCAATCCAAACAAAGATTCCAATATCACTTCAGGTGCTTGGATCTCTCCTCTTTATAATTTAGTAATGTTTGTATTCCTAATAAAGTACGAGAAAGATCTATATTGGAAGTTCTGAGGTGACGGGAAATTGGCAGGTTTCGGTAATATTTTGTGAGAAATTAGAAAATTTTAACAACATTTTTCTATGTTACAACAATCATCATCATCTTCATTGACATCGTCATTGTCATTTTCATTTCCATTTTCATCATCATATTTGTCATCTTCATTGCCGCAGTCATCGTCGTCATCATCATCATCATCGACATCATCATTGTCATCATCATCATCATTTCCATTGTAATGATTATCATCATATTGTCATCATCATCATCATCACCAGTATTTTCATGTTCATCAATATTGTCATTTTCATCATTATCGTCATCAATATTGTCATCCTCATGATCATCATCGTCATCAATATTGTCATTGTCATCGCAATCGTCATCATTATACAAGTTAAGGGACATGTGAGTTAGTGGTTATACATACCCTACCCCCTCTAGGTTTTGAACGTGTGACCTCCAAGGAGTAAATACATGTTCTTAACCATTAGGCCCACTATA
Organism: Picea engelmannii; assembly: GCA_009831015.1. NCBI lineage: Eukaryota > Viridiplantae > Streptophyta > Pinopsida > Pinales > Pinaceae > Picea > Picea engelmannii. Next base: position 120,213 of record ML795004.1, on the reverse strand, counting down.
TCATATATATTAATTATTATAATATGTTTATTATTTTATTATATAATGTATATTAAATATAAAATATATTAATTATTATAATATATATTCTACATAAATATATTAATTTATTATATATGTTTTATATATAATATATATTATAATGTGTAATAAAAAATAAAATAAAAACATAGACCAAATTATAAAACAATACCCATGTTGTGGAGTGGAGACATTCGACCTCCCCACAACGATAGAGAGAAATGTGAATATAGTGACAACCCATCCCACTTGAGATAGAAAAGAGACAAGTGGATCCCAAGAGACGGTGAAGATACTCAAGCGACAGAGGAGACCCCACTTACAGAAGAGACAGAGCCAAGGGAGATTCACTCAGGGGACGAGTTAAGCCGTAAAAAATGGTACTTGATTTTGCTTATGAATTTCTTAGGGTTATCTTTTATTTGAAAATTGTTTACTTATTCCTGGGATTGAACCCACAACTTCATGATTATGTACATGATTTTGGGGTTTATGATTTACAGTGGTTTCAAATGATTAAATTTCTAGTTACTAGAATTGTTTTAATGAAATTCCTCTCATTTCACCATGTATTGTCTTCAAAATGGTCAATTTTATCCCCTTGAATCATTAATATCTAATTAGTAGGCCTCTTTAGTCTACTCACTGGTGGCACTTTTAAAATCCTTCATGGGGTTTCGTCAGATAGTGTTGAAGTAATTTTTTTTTGTGTATTCCAAGACCACGATGGAAATGTACAATCCACTAAACCCTAGAAAAACGAGAGAATGCATTTTAGTCTGGACAATTCTCACCTTAAGTTAGGAAAGTTATCATATTACTCATACGTAGAAATTAATATTCAAATGAAATCGTAGGAATATTAGGCCTAACTTATATAGGAGTGTTAGGGGTAGCTATGGAGTCTCATGTTGGCCAAAAGATTTAATGTATAGTCCAGAGAATCTATTTCCTTTACAGCTTGTTGGGGGGATGGTTTTAAATAGAAACATTGATAACTTTTTCAATGAGAATGAGTAATTAACTTTCTTCCCTGAAGAAATTGTGTCTCACATCTACTATAAATATGAAAAAATGCTCTAGACTTGAGTTTTATCATACTCTAACACACATAAAAGAATAGGTTTGGGAAAAATTCCTTGCTACTTCCTATCAATGCACCCAAGTGCTACCATGATAACAATCATCATTATGTTTTTATGAATTGCATGCATAAGGATAAGGATGAAGAATTTAGTAGATTATATTATTTGGTATTTTGGTGCTTTAGGTTGAATTGATCCATATAGATATCATCCTTCTAATGCTCATAACACTCCTTTATGAACCAACAACTAGGGTGACCCTATTTGGACTAATAACTCCTATGTTATATTTGGTGAAAAATATCCCCAGTTATTGGAATATTATCAATTGGTAGAGAATCTTGCCCATTTTGACAAAGAAATAATCTCTAAACGTGTTGTCCATAATAGAAGAGTGGTTTCCAAAGGATTTATTTTTTAAGTTACACATGATATTTCACACCTCACATCCACTGAAACTCAACCCCTTTGTGCATCAATCATGCGATGTTGGATTCCATCACCAACTAATGCTTCTTTGTGAGAAGGTTTGTTTGCATGCTTGAATCCTATATTAATTAGCATGTGTTGTTTGTTCTCCTTAGTTCGCCTTAAGATTGAATGTGTGTCTAATGGCATTAGTTTTGGGTCTTCCAACCAACATCGTGTCCCATTATTGCCACTTGTTGGCATGTGTCATTTGACTCCAAACATGCCCCTATAATGCCTAGATAGTATACCAATAGTAATAGAGCATAAGACAAGTATGAAAGAGTAACATTATGGTAATCATTATGAGCTTATTGTGATACCAACAGGATACTAGTAATGAAGTAGAACCATTGTACTAAGTAGTGTTACATCTTGATAGAACATATATGGTTTAGCTTATACGAATCTGATTCCTAGTGTTTCACATTGAGTTACATACCTTGTAAATGTTTATAGAAAGTGGAATACTAGTAATACCATTTATTACGATAGGGTTAACTATTGTAAAGGAAAAGTAATAAGGAATACACAAAGCATGATTGAGCTTATTGAATATCCATAACATATGCATGGATCTTATTACTTATGGAATTATAATACAGTACTTAAACAAAATGGTCATGATACTTTCTTGTTATGATTTACTTATACATAGTAACCTACTCTAAACCATGATCTAATATCGTTTAGATTGATATAATTGTTAATTAGGTTAATGTCGTATGTTCAAAGCAAGGTAATCCTATCACATGTATGTGTTTAAACCAAAATCATGGTCCTTTGCTTTAACTATGTTTTATTCTACTCTATTACTATGAACACCATTGATAAAGTTGGATAAAGGTTATAATGAGTACAACGGTTACCTGTATTCATTACCTACTAGATCAGTTCAACTTTGTTTCAACATGTATGAGCTCATGATTATATAATCTCTTATGCAACTAAGTTAGCATGAGTTCCATTAGCGTGATAAGTATAGTTGTCATTATGTAAAACTAGTAATACTTGGCATTATAGTTAAGCTCTAGGTATTCATATCAGTATTTGTATATGTACTTTATTATGGGAAAGAGCTCATGTGGTTAACTACCAGTAATAAGCAGTAAATATTATAAAACCTATCTTATCAAGCTCAACCATAAGGTGTAAGTATTCCCAAGAAATGGTATTGATTAATTATGTCTACATGTATGTTAACTCTTATGTGCATTGCTTAATTCTAACCTATCATGTTAATCTCTTGGCATTCAATGAACTTACTTCACCCTTTAGACTATAAAGGTTAGTCGTATTGTTATCTTAAACTAGTTATTCCATATAGAGGTTATATGAGATTAGTTATGATACCATGTTTCTACTAGTTATGATCATTATATTGATCTTACACATAAATCATAATGAGAACCATATATATCTACTAATATTTAAGTAGTAATAGTGATATAACAAGGATATCTACAACAGTTCTAGTAATCTATCATGTTCAAGCCTTATTACTAGTAATCAAGTAAGATCATTAAAAGTGTGATTCATTACTGTTTACCTTGTATTGATCATGCTTCTCTCCAAAATATGTACATCAGATAAAGTCATTTGGCGTCCACTACTTCAACTCCTTTCATTCCCCCTGAAACTACATAGTTTCCCTATAATATGCCTCTTATATAGTTATTTATTCAGAGTCAAAAGTGAGTTGGCCAAACAAAATTATATAGTTCCTTGATCAGAACACTGGATATTTTCCCTTCAATATGACATGTTAGCAACAGGAAAGTTTGTCCCACTTATAGTACAAAGGTCATTTTCCCTCCAATATGAGCATTTGAACCTTCTCTGCATCAAGGCCAATAACACTGACCATGGCACTTTGAGCTGCATCTGATGCATCTTTGAATATAAATAGAAAATTTCATTGGAAGATGCACCCCAAATAAATATGAGATCCTCACTTGTAATTGAAGCTGAATCTTGAAGAAATTGATGCATCATAGAAATTTCAATTTGCATTTAAATAAGATAAGCAGAAAAAGACACACAAGAAAACAATCTAACCAACAACATGGTGTTTGAATCCTTGAGTTCAAAGTGTTACAAGAATAAATCTCATTATACTCTCCATCCAAGCCTAATCCCTTCTCCTACTCGAATCACCATCCTCTCCCTCCCCCCCCCCACCCCCAAACATTTCAGTTTTTGTAATATATAGATCCATCATGGAAAAAATCAAATCCAAAAAGAAATCCATTGAGAACTTCTGAAGGCTAAATTTAGTAAACTATTGCAAGAGCAATCAGATGAAGATGAGATCCCCAAATCAAGTTTAGATCCTATTTTACAGGGTATACTTTGGTTGCTCCAAAAGTGCAATGCTAATGCTTAATAGATGGTAAAGAATGCACTAAACAATAAGCAAATACTCAAGATGTTTTATTCTTCCTCCTCGTTGTATTGGGCTTTAATAATCTTAAGAATTTATGAAATTTCATATCTTGTGCACATCCAATAGCAAATAGTCTGCCACATTTTCTTGATTTGGAGGGATTTAGATCGATCAAGATCCTTTTTTAATGCCAAATGTTTTGCTACTAATAGACATTTGTCATCGATTGGACTAAGATCCTATAGTTGTTGAAATTCCTACTCTTTAGGTGTCCAAAAATTGTATTTTATCTTAGCATGAGATAAAAATCTCGCAGCAACATCAATAGTTTCTCTCTCAATCTTTCATAGAAACCAGTGTATGTGAATGGTCGCATGTAACAAGTTGGAAATCAATTGGTAACACCAACATGAGGATATTGTGTAAGAACATTTTTGTATCATTAGCAATGCATGAAAGGAAACCATTTTGAAACTCAATTTACCTACCTATCCACCACCCCAAGTATACAAGGATCCTTTAATAGTGACAAAAAATGTATGAATACCACTACAAGCAATATCCTTGACTTTTGCAAAAATGTTTCATAATCATTAACTTTGCAGTGCTCAACCTGTGTCATTCAACTGAGAAAGAGATGAGGAATTTTGGTATGGGTTATATAATCAGAACCCAATTCTAATTGTGATGTATTGTGATTCAGAAGTTGGGTTAGATAATCAAAATCCAATACCTTTTTCAAAACAAAACAACCACAGATTTTAATTTATAGACTTCGACCATAGTTGACACTTAGACCCATCTTTTGATGTTGACTAGTGTTTGATGGCCATGTTGTAGATAATTCCTAGAGCTAGGCCCAATGAACCAAACCCAAATTTTTGGGATGGAATCCTCCTTGTGAGGATCCAAGAACACGTAGACCATTGTTCCTTCTTGTTGTCCATCTTTGTTGCAACATGTCCCTACAACTGCTCAACTGAAGACAAAAATTTTGCAAATTGAAAATAACTCATAAATGAAAACCATTCACCAGTGCATCCATTAGGCTTATGGAGTAATTATTATTGAAGAAAATAGGTGGCATCTACAATATATCCTTATGGTTGGGTAGTGACATATTGTTCATATGGAAACAATTCATTGGAACAATTTTGTTTAAAAATAATTGTTTTATCTATGCAATTTAATTATATTTTTTGTATAGGACACTCACTCATTGTTTCTCTCATCTGATGGTGTTATAGGAAATACAAGAAAATAGGTATTTGTCATATATATCTTCATTGAGTGAGGGAAGTTCAAGTAGAATAGAGGAAAGTGAGACATCTAGTAGGTCTAATAGGCGGAGATCAACTAGAGGTGAGTAGATCAGAAGAAAATTCCATAGACACGTGGAATTTTTTCTTATGAAAGGGGTATCATTTTCTTATGATAATGAGATCATAGATGACATTGAGGTTCCCTTGAGGTACAAACATATAGTGAAACTATGGGTACCCAAGGATCTTCCTGAAATAAACACTGATTTTTGTGTAAACGAAAGGATATACAGGATTGATCCATCACCATTACATGGTTTGGGGATATTTTCCATGGATGGAATAAAGGTATTTTATGATGGATTAGTTGAATTGATGGATTGTGTTGGAACCTGTTATATCTACAATGATTGGATATGAATAGTCCAATATACAAAAAGTATGTGAAGATATGGATTGGCTGCAAATTATATACAACTAAAAGACAATGATCAAAATAAAGGAGAAACTATATATATTGATGGAAATCAAAAAACAACGGGGAATATTGCATGGTTTATAAATAGTACATGGCCCACGACCAAAAATAAGCAACCAAATTGCATATTTGAGGGGCGTGAAGGAAACTATGTATTTGTATGTGCAATAAAAGGCATAGTGGCAGGGGAAGAGTTATTGATTGATTACAATTAGAATTGAATAGATACATATGTTTCTATTATGGGGGTGGTACATTTACTATTTTACCCAACCTGTAAGCAATGACTCTTATATTTTATTATTTTCATTATGTTCTTTAGTCACTCTTTACTTTTATGTTTTTAGCATGCCATGTTTTGTCACATGCGTATTCATGAACTAACTTTATTTCTCATACATTTGAATTTATTTCTCATGATCATGATCACGGTTCTAGTTTTACAGAAATGTGGCAAGACAATCGTGGTAAATCAATAGCCTCATAACAGGTAAAGGAACAACAATTTTCAAATTGCATTTAACGTTCATTTTATTTCTATGGAGATCAACTATTTTATTTGTTTACATAATTGAAATAACATTTATTTTGTTGAAATATGTAGTCGATGAGCCATGATGTTGATGATGATTCGCTCGGTGAAAGGGATTTATATGCATCCCTCGACCCTATGGTATTAATAATAATAAAATATCAATAAAGAAAACAAGGAACTACCTCACTTGTTAGACATACTAAATCAAACTCATGAAGTCGAAGAAAGGATCAGACAAGTTATGACAAGGCTTAACACATATAAGGTAATAACCATAATTTCAAGTGGTTTTATTTTTATGTCATAAGATCAATTATGAAAGCTTGATTTTTAACTTTTACATTATGTAAACTAAAAAAGGTTTTCTTTCTTATATAGATATTTGTGGATCATGTTAACCCCGACATGCATGGTGTCAGTAGTAGTGGCAAGGCATAGATGCCATAGGGTACTGATTCAATCCATTCTATACCTTCCAATATGTGGTTATTCAAATCTCAACCTTCCACGCCATTAGGTGGGATCCACGACACGCACCCCCAGGAAGCCACACATGTAGGCTCTGGAGGTGGTGTTGATGGAGATGAGGCTGATGATTTGGCCAACTATATGGTTGCTTTTCCTAAATAAATATGTGTTATCAACACATGGACCCTTAAGGGAACATTTATGTTCAACGAGGAAGGTCTTCCATTAAAGCAAGTTAAAGTCCCAGGTAATTTTTAAAATTTTAATTGTTTCATGTTCTCTATGTAGACAAACACAAATCATCTAAATTATTATTTTCAAATTAATAATCATATAATATTTTTGTGTGTAGGGAACAACGATTTTTATAGGGCCTTGGAGAACAAGGCGTTGTTTATTTTTGGGCCCACCATATGGGAGAGGTGTAATTCCCAGAATTCCAACCTCAAAAAAAAATTGATGGATTATCTTGAAAGCCTTTTGGTGTAGACACATTTAATAAAACCTTGGCCACCGCCACATCTAGCCAATATTTAAAATATATGCGGGAAACCTATAGGAATCACTTGAAACAAAATGATAGGTACGAGCGTCCTCGGATGATTCCAGAGAGGGATTGGAAGGCCCTCATTGAGGATGCAAAAGAGAATAAATTGAAAGATGAAGGAAAAACACCCTCTGGTCTGAGAAGGTAAATTATAATTTCAATTCAATACCTTTAATCTTTTTAAGATCTAAATAAAAGTGTGTTATATATTAACATACTTGAAACTTTTGATGATAAGTTGACTGACACTTCAAAGGAAACAAAAGAAAGGCTTGACAAATGTGGCTAGCATAGGGTAGGCCAGGGTGGCTACTTGAAGTTGCACTCACAAATTGTAAGTACCCAAATATATTATTTGTATTTCCTTCAAACGTTTAGATAATTGAAGCCAGTAACATTAAAAATACATACTCTTATGCAATGCAGGGTGATGAGTTCAGTACTGAAACCATGGAGGAAGACCTCCAATTTGGTTACAATTACTGCTACAAAGTTGTAGTTGAACACCGAAAAAGCTTGGGGCAGTTACCAAGAACCACTTTGCAGAATTAAGTAAATAAAATTCAATCCACATTAGCCTTTCATTATTAATATAATACAGTCATGTTTGATATCATCGATATATTTAATGTGTTGCAACTTTTTTTTAATCATGGGAGCAACATTGTCAACCAACCCAGTAGTATTGGAGAGCAATGCGTTGATAGTAGTTTGCAACCAGAAGATGGTTCTCCCATGCATTCCCATTCCACTGGGGTGCATCCCCACGATGGTGCTACGACTGAGGAACATGACGGTAATATGGTTGTATTTTAATCATATACTTAATAATTTTGTAGTTATACATTGTGTACTTCTATTTTTTTTTACTTATACATTTATGATTGTCCTTATAAAGTTTGTGGTTTCAATGGTAGAGAATGTTCTACTTGAGGATCATACAATTGAAGAGGATCACGTAACGGAAACCATTCCAACGGTGTTGACCAATGCACTAGGTAAATAATGACATTGCAAGTGTTGTTTTTAATATTCCTAAACTAGTTCAATGATATTTAAAAACTAGCCATATAAAATTTATATTTTTTTATTTTGTAGGTGATTCCTCGTCACAACAACCTCCATTACCCCACGAGTACCCTGTGACTAGGTGTTCTCTACATGGGAGGACGCAAGAACAATCATATTTTGAAGAGAAACTAGAGAATGAAGACATGGATATTGATGAACTACTTAGGAATTATAGAGCTAAGAAGAAGAGGTCGGCTAAAACTAAATGATGATGTACAATATTTTAATAGCTATTTATAAAATATATTTTCTATGAAATACTTTTTTGTACTCATGTTGGAAAAAATGAAATATAGATGGTTAGTAAATGTTCAAAGCAAATTGAAATAAAAAAACTTTGTAGTTATTTTATCTTATCTTTCTTGCATAGCTTTACAATCACATTCTATCAATTTTGAATATTTTAAATGGATATTTTCTAGTAGAATATAGATTGGGTATTGGGGAATTGAGAGTAATGTGTGGGGGTGGGG
>ML795004.1:98042-108772 GCA_009831015.1 Picea engelmannii | reverse complement strand
TCCTAGAATTCCCATCAATAGTGATAGACCAATAGATTGTCCTTGTAAGATCAACTTATGTACCAGTGAAATGAAATATAAATGGATGGTTGGATCTTGTAATTTACTATGGAGAATTGTTATGGCTCTCAACATTTATTGACAATTGTTATTTGAAATCTCTACTTGCCTCACATGGCATTATATACATGCACACACTTGTTGAATTCTAAATATGAGAAGTCATGCATTTGTTATGGACAAATATGTTAACGTTGTTATTAATGTTTAGCAGGTCATTGCCATTAACAAGATGGATTTTCATTAGAGAAATGGCATTTGATGCTTGTAAGAAATCCAAGTTGTAAAACCCAACTCAATCACCATGTTTCGTGTTTTTCATGTGTGTGTTGATTCACTGACTCTAGCACAATGTAAGAAGATCCACAGTTATGCAAGTCTAGAACATAAAACCCAATCAATCACCATGTTTAGTGTTTTTAATATGTGTGCTAATTTATTAGCTCTAGAACAAGTTAAATAAATCCATAGTTATGTAAGTTTATAACTTTAAATGATTCAATACAAAAAAATTACAAGCATAAAATTTTATGAACATGGACATGGTAAGAAGTTGTAGTATGAACTTGAAATACATTATTCGTAGCTTAGAAGAAATACTTTATTACAATCCAAGAAGCCATCATTTTCATCCTTTTTGAGAGACTTCCAAAGGGAAGTTTGTAGTTATTCATATTTTGAGGGTTTTAGTTTGAGTTAATGTTATCTTTATCTCTTCTTCTATATCATTAAGTAAACTTAAATCCTTGGGAATTTCATCTTGGTTGGGTTATTTTGAGGGTTTTAGTTTGAGTTGGTGTTATCTTTATCTCTCTTCTCTATGCCATTAAGTAAACTTGAATTCTAGGGAATTTCATCTTGCTTGGTTTCTAAGATAAGGTTCCTTATAAGGTTATGTTTACAAGAAGATCAATCACCAATAAAATTATATCCAACAAACTATGGAATATTTTCTTACATTATTAAATGCATCCCAAACATCCCAAATAAGACATGGTAGCTTTTATTTTCTTCATATAATCAAGAAACAATGTCTAATATGATATACTTTCAAAGGAACACAACCAATAAGGTTTCATGTGTTGTCTTTTAGAAGAGATTGTGGATAATCTAGGTGGGTTTTTGAATCCATGGTTGGAATACATGGTTGGAATATATAACTAGCCTTTTAGTGTTGCATAATTGACTCTTGTTCAACTATGTCTGAAAACATTGTTTCAATCTGCATCCCTATGTTTAAAAAAATACCTCTATAAATTATGTCTTCAGAGTTAAATTGGAAGTAATAGTTGTTAATTATAATGATTTTTAAAATAGGCTTTGAAATAAATTTGTTGGCTTTCAATAAATTCTTATGTCGGGGTTAAAGGTATTACTTTGTGTAAATATGATTTGTTTTTATTTTATTGTTAGTATTTATCAAAGGCATTAGATAATGGATAAGTTTTAGTTTTAGCCATTTTTTAAATGCTAGCAATAGAAAAGGAATATATTCACATGTTGGGGATAGAAAAGGAATATATTCACATGTTGGGGATAATAATTTTAATATAATTTTGTCTTGATTCTATTATTAATGTTTATGAAAAGGCATTAGAGAATCGAGAAGCTTTAGTTTTAGCATTTTTTAAATTTTAGAAATTTCACTACTAAATGCATATATCATGTATTGTAATTTATCATGCAAAAATATTTGAATCATACCTAATTGTGCAAATATTTTATTTGCAAAATTATTTTTTTAATATTTTATTGTTATATGAGTTGTAAAATATTGGTAGAGTTATCTATTTTTTAGGTATTAAATCAATATTATTGACCACATGTTTTTCATTTCAAATATTATTTTAGTGCTCAAGGCACTGGAAATTGGGACCCTTTTAGTATTCTTCTAACAACAAAGTGTTAGAAGTTCATGTTGGAGTTGATATTCAAAAAAAATTATCAATCTTTGCTTTCTCCCTTGTTGCAAACCAAAAACATGTCATCATTTACTCAAATGAACGTTATGAAGGAAAATGGTTATAAAGTAGAAGTGGGTGAAGATGAGAAAATGGAAGATCTTAATGGGCATCTAAGTATAAACAACATAGATTTAGATTATGATAAGACTATATCTAATGAAAATTCGAGATGTCCTTTACCTAATGTATTGTCATTCCAGTTAACTCTAATAGATGAAAAGGAAACAAGTAGTAAGGTTTTCTTGAGGTAAATGATCTAGTTTCAATTCCACGTAATTGTGTGTTATTGCAATTCACAGTATATTAGTTAGAGAAAATACCAAACAAATATGATACCAATTGTTATCACTCTGTAATTTTCCTAGTTGTGGGAGGAAAACCACAGAGATAATCTTCAAACCAATTTAGGATGGAATATGGCCTTTCCAACCAGAGAGGGATCTCTCACTAAAATTATAGCATGGTGGTCAGATATATAACTGAGGAAAAATTTATGAAAGTGGTGGCAAAGCTGAGGAGAAAATATCCATTGGGCATGGAGTCAAAGGGTTGAAAACTAATGAAGATGTTTCCAATATACTGGTGTGAGGGAAATGAAATTACAGATGTTGATTCAAATGTTGATTTGGTGCTTTTTCACACCTGTGCAGCGTGGAAATATAGTTCGATGTGTAACTAAGTGCTTCAGCACTTTCACAATGAAATTTTATAGTGATTTCCCTATTTCAACTTTGTTGCAAAATTGTTGGTGCTGATGGAATTCCGAATAATATTTTTCTTTTAATCCTTTTTACATTGTTCAGTTTATGAGTCAAATCTCTCATGAAATCAATAGGCATCTCTTTCTTCTTTAAACGATATTATATTGCCAATTTCATGGATTCTGAATTCTCTTCTTTCCTTAGAAGCATCTCATCCTCCATTATCTTGGTTGGGAAGTGTCCTAAAGAAATGGCACATAATGCAATAAATGTGTAGAGAACATTCCTTTCACTAGCCTCACCAAGTGGAGCTTCCATTGCTAATGATTTGCAGATGGATAATATCATGCTTCTCTATAGAATCCAAATCCTCAACAAGAAATACTCTTAGAGATACTAACAAATGACCATCCACCATGTCCACACCTCCAAAAGTTACTTTTTGAATTTCCTGGTCACCTTGCACTATTAGTTGATAATGAATTTCTTGTTTCCAATGAGCAAGAGATGAAAAAGAATCGAAGTGCACACCAACAATGATAGCAGCAGAGCCATATCATATTTTAGCTCAACATAATCATGTTGATTTTTTTATACTATGAATCCATAATCTATTAGGAGCAGATCATTACTCAAAGGACTATTGTCTAACGATATTTGTACTTGCTCCTTAGTGACAACCTTGACAAAATCCTTATCACAACCATAATTAGTCTCTTGAACAAATCAAGTATTAGGATGGAAATTACAGTTACACATATCTATAAGAGTAAGGAGCATTATAGTTCTAACATGTTTACCATCAGACATATTATCAACTTGCAAACAAAATGCCCTGGTAGAGACTACTAACATGGCCCAACCTAAGGAAGCTGTATCAATATGTTGGCCACCAAAAGGATGTCATTCCGGCTCCAACCTTTGTATTAACATGTTCTTCAAAGCTCAAAAGACATCTGCAAAATCTTCTATCTATGCATGAGAATGACAATGAAGAGCTAATGATTTCTCCAAGGATAACTAGATCTGTAATCATCCATCCAATAAATGCCCTTGAAACAATTTGAAGTAAAAACCCATGCAAAAAACTTGGCCATAGTTGGCCCTACCTTTGTTGATAAATACCTTTGCAATCTTAACAAACTGATCATAATTGTCATGGCCATAGAAGAATGGATTCTTATGAAATATCATCCATGCATACCTACAACCAAATCTTTGCATTAATAATATTTTCACAAACATTCTCAATGTTCCATATATCTCGGCATGGATGCAAATGTTCAAAATTTAAGCATAGAGGGGATTCCGCAGTTGAAAATTTAGTTGTCTTGGTACCATATTTCAATGTGTAGTGTACACTGATGCCTCCTTTGACATTAGTGTTCAGGTTTGAAATTTGATGCTAAGCTAAATATGGAACCTAGGAGTTTCGCAGACACCTCAACTTTTCATACCAACCAATATGTTCTCTACCATGCCCACATGCCCCATTCCATGCCTTCCTCTAGATCCACAGTCATTACATGAAAGGAACACCTACTATTCAAACTCTTTGTTGTTGATGGTGGGTGCTTTGAATGTTGGCCAATTATGAAATAATCCCACATGTGTCATGTGAAAAAATTTGCATATATTTATATATACAAGCCTCTCAACATATATTCGACACATCGAGCACTCAAACCCTCATGGAATCTCATCCTCTTAGCTTGTGGATTGATGCTTGGTCATTGGCACTATATTGTATACTTTGGTGTTGTGTTGACTTAGGTTGAGAGTGGGCCCTAGGCCCACTATATTTAAAAAAAAATTATAATAACCCTACATTCAAGAATTGTCACTACATTTTTTTTTAAATACTAACAGGTCATCAGTCTTCCGATGTTATCAACATTTCCCCCGTCGATGATATGGCGTAGACATCATAGATATAATATCCTCATCAGTCTTCTGACATTCTAAGGTTGTCATTGTGCCAACATTATCAACGATGTTTCCCCCATCGCTAATATGGTGTAGACGTCAGCGTTATAGGATCTCGCTATGACATCTGAGGCATCGCATGTCCGACTCCATGGACTTCATTGTTGTGAGTTCCTATGGCATCGCACATATGAATCCATGTACATCTCTCTTGTTATGTTCTATGGCGTTGCAAGTGCGACCTTTAGTCGTCGCGGTTGCAATGTCCATTGTGGGCTTGGACAATGAAAGTAGAGATGACACGTGTCCAATAGAAATGTGGCACCAACAATGATTCCTGTAACAAAGGTATAACGACGTGATGTGAAACGATGTTTGGGGGGGTCTTATTTTTTTCATTCTCTCGACAATATAAAGTGGCAATTGATACGAACACTCCATCGAAAAATGATCCAAATGTTCTAGTGACTTCTCTAAACACTCACTAGTCAGGGAAAACCTAATCTTTGATACCACATGTCGGGAAATACATGACACTTCCACACTAATCCTAGCAGAAGAGAAGAAAAATTTAATCAAGAATGCAAATGAAAACAAGCGATCACACAGTACACCAAGATTTTACCCTGGAAACCATTAACCGAGAAAACCAACATTCCTTTGAGCATTCTTCTCTCTTGTTGTCTTATTCATTTAGAATAAAAGGTTACATGTCTAACCTTGGTCCACACCTAAGACACAATCGACATCATTCCCTCTCGCACAAGAAAGAACAACCTTGTATCCAAATCGGCTTACATATGCATGACCAACAACCTATACCTACACATGCATTAACCTGCATAAGTGCATTACAAAATTAGCCTTTACGACCTTACAACATGCCTCTTTATAGGCTTTACAATAGGAAAATCCCTAAATATTCGGGCCCAAAAATGGTTACAGATACATGCATATTATTGGCTACAAATCCTGCAAATCTTGGGATTCTTTTACAGTCGACTCCAAGCCGGATTTACCAGTCGACCTTCATTCATTATCTAGTCATTCATATCATGCCCGCCCTTCGAACTCTTGTTGGTTGACTTGTCATCGATATATTTGACTTCGGATTTACCTGGTCGACTTCCTCTACCTTTGAGTTTTTATCGATGTTGTCGATATACCTCGACTTCGACCATTAGTTGATTCACCTTGACTAGACTTTTACTGCAAAGAATTTAACAACCCAACATAAACATCACATCACTTTATGTCTAGAAAATAATCGCAACTATCTAATTAGATAATTACAATGCACATAAAAGAAACACACTTTACTTAAAGACACATTAGACCAAGTTGATCTTAACTAACCCCTAAGTTTCTAAATATCCTAACACTAAGGAAGAGAAGGTATGAGACTGAGAAGAGTAAGATGATGAAGAGAAAGCTACGAGCCTAAGAGGAGAGATGGAAGGATATAAAATATCATAGAGGTTGGGTTGATAGGAATCCATACCCATTTACCCTATAGATTTCTTTTGACTATGTTGGCACAGGGGCAGACCTAGGGTTCAACTCTAACAACCTACCAACAAAACCCTAACTACCGGTCCTTTCGGAAACACCTACGAAGCAAGTGAATTCTCACCCAAGGTAGAGACAAGGGGGGTTATAGGACTTAGGTGTCTGTAACCAAGCCAGGACACATATCTGTGATTATAGTACTTCACAAAGTACTTTAATAACACTTAGAAGATGATACACATTAACTCATTAGCTTCATTAACATTGCAGAACAAACCCTAAGATAGATCGGTGCAGTAACAGTAAATATTAAGAACTTCAACCACTTAGCACAAAACACAGAGTAGATATAACATTCATTAATCCCTACCACATGTGAAGCACTAAGCAATACTAGATCTATCCAACACACATAATAAGAAAAGCATTAAGAAGATTCATAATATAAACAACACATCATAAAGCACATCAAAAGACACAAGATATACGTGGTTCACCCCAATGTGGGGCTACTTCCACCAAATTCTTCATCGTCTTTATTAGTCTCCAATATCTTACATTCATCTGCTCATGTGCACTAAGCCACAGAGATAAGCTTCGCAGAGGACAATATATCTGCGCACTAAGCACTCGATCCTCTTTCTTAAAATTAGGTCAAGGCATAGAGCCAACTCCTTTATCAAGCATAGAGCCTTACATACACATTTTTCTTCATGAATCACTCAGAGCTACTTGCACTTAGCTACTTAGACTTTTGTCTCTAAGTCTCTTACATCCCTTCGCTCTCTGCTTTTCTTCTACCTTAAAATCTTACTTATTTATACTTTTACAATAAGGCCTAATCATGGGTAAACCCATGGGCTGACATCCCATAACCCATTACAAAAACCCTAAGAACCCCTTGTTGGGTCCACAAAGTCCACAAAACAAGTGATATCCGCGATCTTAGCTCCGCCTAGGAACTCCATCTTTGACTAGCCTGTCAAAGTCCACAAGTGGTCAAACCTGATCAAGATTTCCTCAAAAATTGGTCGAGGGCCAAGAGGCCCCCAATACTCACTGTGACTCATCCCTAATCACTCAGACTTGGGCAGTGTCGCTTCGAAGGCCTCGAGCTTCACTCGAGCTGATTCGACTTGCTGCTTTGCCTGAGCCTCCTGCTCAGCGAGCTCTTGAATCATATGCTCTGTAACAGGCCCTTCCAAGTGTTTTTCAACTGTCGCAACCACTTGGTCCAGTTGTGAGCCTTGTCCTTCGATTTATTCAAACACCTTGTAGGCCTCATCCTACCCAGGTTGAAGTATCTGCGGGACTTCCATTACTCTGCCCTGGATGGTAGTAATCTTTGGTTGTACCGTGCGATGTTCTTGTGATCTTTTCATTCTCTCAACTACAGTGAGTAGCTTCATCTGTGCATGTACTAATAGTGCATGTTGTTGCACCTCCTGTAAATCTGCTTCTAGTTTCCTTAGCTCTGGGTCTTTTGTGAGGCATTCATAATTCTGCACGCTTCTATCGCTTACTTGTTTGCATTATGAGGTGAGGGCTCTAATATTTCCAACTATGTTCTTAGCAGCTTCCTCCCTCTAATCGCGGACCTCTTATGGAGTGCTCAGTATTGCTTTAATGTCCAACTCCATTATCCTCACTTGAAGCTGTTGGACGGACTCAGTGAGCTTTGCCACTTGAATCTCAATCGATTTGTGTCCCTCTTGTGCCAAGCCGGTCACAGAGCAAAGTGTTTTATTCACCGCTTCTTTGACCATAGTCTGCTCTGCGATCAACTGGTCCTTTTCTTTTTATATATTCACTTTTCCTCCTCGAGCATTGCCCAAAAATAATCCTTCTCATTTTCATAGGTGATTACACACTACCGCACAACTCGTAGTTTCTCTAAGACTTCCTCTTTCTCGTGCTTCGGGGATTTTATATCCTTCTCCTTTTCTTCTTGGAATTTTTGAAGTCGAGCCTCTGTTGCATCTGCAAGTCTTCTCAGTTGGCTGATCTCATCCCCCAATTATTCATTCTCCGATGAGGAAGGCATAGTAGGCATTGCGCGAACAGATTGAATAGGTTGTTGTATTTCCCTGAATTCCTTCTCAACCCTTCCATACAACTCCTCCTACTTCGCTCCATATCTCTGTAAGATATCTTCGGATGCATCCTCCATGGGTCAGTGGACTAGACTAAAATCATCCTCTATGAGCGTGGCCTCTAGTTGGGGCTTACTCGTGTGGGTCTTCTTTCTTGCCGAAGGTTTCTATGTAGAAACCTTCCTCTTCTATGGTGTTTCAGTAGGGGGATATTTTGGCAATGTAGCTTTGCCTTCTCCTTGTTTTTCTCCTTCATCCCCTCCTCCTTGTCCATATTCTTGGTCTTCTCCTGCTCCTCCTCCTGCTAGTGAGCCAGATCCAATTTCTTTAGAGGCGTTGTTCTCCTCATCAGTCTCTATATTATGGGCTTCCTCCATTTTCTTCTTCTTCTTCGCACTGGACTGTCCAGCATGCTCGACCCAGGTGACCAAGGGGCTTCCTATGATGTCGAGGCCAGATAGTTTTGCATCATCAACCAGTACAAGGAACTCCTTCAACCACTCCTTTGTGATCTGCTCCATGTCGTTGTCTGTTATCTTGTAATATGATTGCAACTCTTCCTTTCTCTCATCTCTGCGTGCAGTGATATATATAAAATTGTGATTTACGTAGAACTTTGCAAAAGTTCGGTACTGGTGCAAGGTGTGTGGTTTCATGCATGGAAAGGATTCAATGGAAACCTTCAATTGCTAATAAAAGGAATGGAACACAATGTTCAACTTCCACTCCTTCGACATATCGTTGGTGTACCACAAGGTAGAGAACCTAGCAACCACCAGCTCTGATGGTTCGATCTCTGGGAAGGTGGCTCCTTCCGGCATTTTCCAAGCGAAAAATGCAATCAATATGAGAAGCCAGCTAAAGTGGAACTTGTATCCCTGATCCTGAGCTTCGCGACAGTCTTTCTCGAGCTCATTGATGAGGTAACTCACCCAATTCATTTTCATTACCTATACGCACTTTCCTGCGAGGTCCACTATGAACCCGGTGACCTGTGTGGGGTGATTCTTTCTTACAATCTTGCCAGCTATGAGTTGGCAACCGAGGTGCACTGCACCATCTTGGATAGAGGCTACCTTGTATCCTTACTTCCCTTTTTCAACTTCTCCATATGCTTCCTTAATGCACTGAGCCAGGGAGCAATCCCAGGTCTTCCCTGGGTAAAATTATTGAGGGTCGGGTCCCTGCATGCTCAATCCTGTAATCAAGTGGATCAGTTTCAAATCCACAATAATACACCTGTCAATCCACAGGTATCTGCCATGGTAGCAAAATAAGAGGAGTTTAACGCAAGCATTAACCTCCTGGTGTTGGCCAAAATAGGGAATCTTCATCACATTGAGTATGGTGGACTGTGAGAGATCCTTAATCCAAGGCTGGGAGACCAGGTGAGGCTTCTTCTGAGTGGTATTCATCAAGTATCGATGAGGTGTGAGCATTGCATAGTTATTTATATCCCCCGGGTTAAAGTCATTGTTCTTCAGTAATGGGATCTATCCCAATTGGCTCTTGACCACGCATATTCCCTTCAGGATGTACACGAGGATCAAAGTGTACTCGAAGTCCCATGGGATGTTGTCATGGTTAACCACACCAGCCAAAGGCGAGATATATTCTGGTAAGATCGATAGGATCTGCTTCACATTCACCATATCTTCACAATGCTTACTTCATCGCTCAGTCACAGGGTTGGTACGGCCAGAATGTCGTCCAGTCAAAGGGGAATCCTGGAGTCCCCTAGTCGATGATGCATGTACTCCTTCGGACATAGCTTTATCATCCATAAACTTCTTAAGAACCTCCTCAATGAGCTTCTCTAACTCAGTGCGTTTTCTCGACATTCTCAATTTTAAACAGGTAGGTCGGGGTAGGGGAATAGATAGGTGGAGTAAAAAATGGATGGTGAGGTCTGATAGCACAACTCAACACACAATCAATTCTATTCTTGTCTCATATAATCATGGGTGGAAAAACTTGGTCCCGGCGCAATGTCTGATGGGTTAAATAAGCGAGCGTCGTAACAGATTCTTCCAACGGGCAGGAATGCTTCCATTAATATGAATCTGTCTATTATGGTGTGGTCTCAACGTCCCAAATGCGGTCCATCCGCCCATAAATGTGTTTCCTATCCATTCTGAAGCATCGTTCTAACAGTCGGGTGATCCGGATTTATGTAGGAACACAATGAAATATAGAAATACACATAAACGCAGAGATGCAGCGGAAATAAGACTTCATTTCATTAATAAAAAATGACTGAAATATGCTTACAGACAGAATGGAAATAAACTAGCTAGGGCCCTGGTAGCTTATCTCTGAGAAGAGATGTGGCTGCTACTTGCATCCATGAGAAGATGATTACAATGAGGCTCTAGAGGCCTTTTTACAATAGATGAGAATGCCAAAAGTCATAGACATCCAAAAACCTAACCCTAGGAGATGAAGCGCCAAAAGTCATGTGGGCCCCGTTTGGGTAA
>ML795004.1:74089-93136 GCA_009831015.1 Picea engelmannii | reverse complement strand
TAGGAGATGAAGCGCCAAAAGTCATGTGGGCCCCGTTTGGGTAAGTTAGTACATCAACTTCCCGGGGTCGTAACTTTTGCATACGATCTCCGTTTTAGGCGTGTGATAGCTCGTTGGAAAGGTATCATTGAGGAGATTCATTTTGGGGGCTCAATTATGACTTTGGCTATCATTAAGAACATCGATCTTAAAAAACCTTCATTTAGGCCCTCAAAATGGCCCCGGAAGTTAAAACCTGTTAAAAATAGTAAATTGCCAAAATTGCCAGAAAACTGTTTTGAGCCAGTCGAAAAAGGTGGGTGGCCACCGATATCCACCTGGATCATCGGGGCACCTCCAATGGTCATATAGCTTCGCCAGGGTGAAGTCCCATTCTGTTTGGTTCTACTGTTCCAGCGAGGTTCAAATCCTATAAACCTGCCTCCTACGAAGTCTTCCATGTAACTTCCGATAGATTTTCCAAATTGGCTTTCTTCTTACTGATATTCCTTGCCTTTTTTCCTATGATGTGAGTCTCTCTAATTGTTTCTGGATTCCTCTTTCCATTCTTATTCTTATCTTCTCCTAGCGTAGTGACTTTGCATTGCTGATGTTCTCTCAAAGGGTTAGAAGTTAATACCTCTTCTCTTATTAATTCTAGGGTGGGTATACTTCTTTCTTGCATGGATAGGTCCTTCAAACCTTCTTGTGTTCTTTCAACTAAGACAGCTAATTCTCTTGCGCTCTGTTGCTTCGACTTCTCTTCTCTCTCTTCTATTAGTCGGCCTATTTTTCTAGCTATGAAATCCCTTAGTTCTTGCTTCTTCTTTTCTGTGGCTTCATCCTCTGCTTTCCTTCTAATCTAATCCTTCTTGATCCAAGTCTTTCTTAACAAAAGTGGGAATAGGGCACTGTTCTCAAAAAAATTAATGACTTCAAATTCCTCTTCAGTTGATGTTCCATGGATAATAACAGGTACATTAGTAACTCTTCCACATAGGGTTATAATATTTTCTTTAAACAAGCCTATTCTTCCCAATGAAGGTACCACAGTAGGTTGCCCCAAAATTTCCCAAGTTTCTTATGTCATAATATTCACTTGTGTTTCCTCATCCAAGACACATTCTATGTCAAAGTCTCCTATTCTTGCATTTATGCATTGTTTTACCTTTAAGATCTCTGGTAAACTGACATCCTCGTGGTCATTCATCGTTTCTTTCAACTGTGATAACATAGTCTGAGCTTTCTTTGATTCTTTCTCTTGATGATTCTCTGACATGCTCTTATTTTCTTTACTTCCTTCATATTTTTCTTGTCTCATGTTCATTCATTCAACTTTAGCAATCATATTTGGACAATCCTCAACCTCATGACCAACAATTTTACAACAAAGACAAATAGAACCTGTACCAGGGCATTCCTTGGCAAGATGTCCTGGTCTTCTGCAGTTATAACATAGTGTCAATACTCTCTTTCTCTTGTAAGTTCCCCAACTTCTCCTGTACTATGCACTATGATCACAGTGCTGGACCTACAATCTGTAAAAGTTCTTTCTAGGTTCCTGCATCCATTTATTAGTCCAAAAATTCTTTCTATGCATAGGAATAACATATCTTTCTTTACTTTTATCAAATTTATTCAGATCAGCTCTTTCTTCCAACTGTTCCCTAGCTTTCAGAATAGGACATAATCTATTAAACATACCTAAATTCATGCTTTCGAAACAAAACATTTATCTTATGTTACTCTTATCAAAGCACAAATATTTACCTCTTTCAATATCTTACCTCTTTTCTTCATATCAGGTTTCTTTCTTAGCACAGAGCTTCACAAGTCAAGTAGAGTACTGCACACTACAATAACATATCTATGCACATAGATTCTCTTTTCTTTACTTCAGTTCCCAGCAATCACAATTTCACATCCCAACAATGGAACCATGTGTTGGCACAAGGGAAGACATAGGGTTCAACTCTAATAGTGCACCAACAAAACCCTAAGTACCGTCCCTTTCGGAAACACCTGCAAAGAAGGTGAAGTCTCACCTGAGGTAGAGGTGGGGGGGGATTACAGGACTCAGGTGACTGTAACCAATCTGGGACACAGATCTGTGATAATAATACTTCGCAAAGTACTTTAATAACACTTAGAATATGATATGCATTAACTCATTATCTTCATTAACATCGCAGAACAAACTCTAACATAGATCGACGCAGTAACAGTAAAGATTAAGCACTTAAACTAATTAGCACACAACATAGAGTAGATCTAGAATTCATTCATCCCTACCACATGTGAATCACTAAGCAACATTAGATCTATCCAACATACATAATAAGAAAAGCGCTAAGCAGATTTAGAATATAAACAACACAACATAAAGCACATCAAAAGACACAAGATATACGTGGTTCACCCCAGTGTGGGGCTACGTCCACCAACTGCTTCATCTTCTTTATTAGTCTCCAATATCTTACATTCATATTCTCCTATGCACTAAGCCACAGAGCCAATATTTGCAGAGGATGGGAGATCTGCGCACTAAGCACCCGATCCTCCTTCCTAAAATTAGGTCAAGGCACAGAGCCAACTCCTTTATCAAGCACAAAGCCTTACATACACATTCTACTGCACAAAGCACTCAGAACTACTTGCACTTTGCTACTTAGACTTCACTCTCTAAGTCTCTTACATCACTTCGATCTCTTCTTTTCTTCTACCTTACAATCTTACTTATTTATAATTTTACAATAAGGCCTAATCATGGGTAAACCCATGGGCCAACATCCCATAACCCATTACAAAAACCCTAAGAACTCCTTGTTGGGTCCACAAAGACCAAAAAACAAGTGATATCTATGATCTCAGCTTTGCTTGGGTGCTCCATATTCGACCAGCTTGTCGAAGTCCACAAGTGGTCAAACCTGACCAAGATTTCTTCAAAACTTGGTCGAGGGCCAACAAACTATCAACTCAAGAGAAAAGAAAATATATGACCCTATTTAGTTGAGCTTGAAGGTAGACAACAACTTAGACTCCTTATGCACACACAAAAGAGAACTATAGGGAAGAATATCCTCAAGGGACTATTGAGAAGAGAAGGGAAATATCTTCCTTATGTTGTGTGTGGAAGTGAAGGGAGTGTCATGGTTGGGCTTGCTAAAGTGTTTCCTGGAGAATTATGGGGTAAATAATTTGGTTGAGACTAAGAGAAGTTGGGTTGGGTGAGTGACCAAAGTGTCATGGACCAATGTCACTCACCCTAATGGCCTCATATCCTAGCTTAGGGGTGGCATCCATAGATTATTTTCTATATTTGGGTGGAAAATTATTCACTAGTAGTCAGTTTCCGTAAACCAGATGGTTCAAAAGATAAGTGTTATATCTTTGTGTTTGATTCATGTTTAAAATTGTATTGTTAAGTTATGTTTTGATTATGAATGAATCGGTACTGGAATTCAAGGATGTATGATGTGACACGTTTTAATTTATGCATTAATATCCTACATGCCTCTAATATTCAAAATACCTTAGAGTTTATTTGGTTCAAATTCATGTTACACATTCAATATTATGTGTGCATTCAAACTTGAGGGGTGTTGGCCATCTTCAGTTCAAAGTACATTTCCTAACAACAATCAAGTCCATGTTCATGATTTTAAACTATATATATTAATTATACTCCAAATGCCAACCTACTATTTAGAAGGAATTATTTGGATCCTATGGCCTAGTATGACTTTTGTCAAAGTCGAAGTGTTAAATTTGGTGGTTGTTCTAGCCTTTGATTGTTTGCATTTCGAAAGGTTCCTTCTAAATAAGTTGGTTGGCCCTTATTTCATATGAAGTGTCCTTCAAACAAGTCTGAGAGCCCTTTTTTGTTACTTTAAAGGGTTATCTTTGAAGTTGGGTCAATGCCCATTTTCAATTAAGAGTTCAAAAGTGCCTTTCAAATGGGTTGAAAACCCATTGTATTTTACTTCAAAATGTTATATTTAAAGTGGCCTAATTGATATCTTGTTGGGAGGAGGCATAATTGACTTGTCATTTGAATTAGACACATCTTTGAATGAGGCTTTATGGGCATATTTCAAAGAGGCCAAAAAACCTATCAATCTAATCCTTCAAAAGTGCTCAATGGAATCTTTCAAAGAGGCATGATGGCTTATAAAGATGATTTTTCAGAAGTGCCTGATGATATATTTTAAAAGGGATCGATGACCTAGCCTTTTCTGTTGAAATTCTAAGTTTTACCTTTAAATGAGGAATTTTTCCTTTGTCTTAATGTTTTTCGAATTCAAGAATTATTTTTTTTAACAATAATTGGGTAAATTATATTGATAAAAACTACATCAAAAGCAACAATAGAAGTTACATCGGTGTATTTTTCCACTGAGTTTCAAAAAAACTAATACACAATCCGAAAAGAGTTCTACTACAAGCCGAAAATAGAGATTGACTCTGTCCTTATACAAAACTACCCAATATCCCTTGATGTTATATATTCTATAATATATGTCTAACATTCTATTTGTCCTTAGAAACATTAAAATTAACAAAGAACATAGTAAATAATTGCATCATCCAAACATGTACTGGTTTAGGGTCTTGGTTTAGGATTTCTATTTCCTCGTCAGCATAGTGCATGGTTTCATCCTCATTTAACTCTCCCCTAGAAGAATTGACTGTAAGTATTTGGTTTGATGCCATGGATTGGGTGCCCCTACTCAAATTGAGTGCCAAATTTTTAATAAGGTTACATTATGCTTCCAAGAATACCAACTATTGCTTCAATTCCACCAAATACCTCATGATTTCTACTACCTGAGTTGTAATATAGCATTTTGTTTCATTAATTTTGGAAGTGACATTAAAATGTGAAGACATATTGAAATGCATGTGTTCCTCATGGATTCTAAAGAATCAATGGATCTCTTTTAATTATTGAGTCCATCTGGTACCAATGTTGGATAACGTATTCTATGTGTTTTATGATTCCTACAAAACCCACCTCACATGGCCTTAATCCCTAGGATATAGAGGATTTTCTTTGTCCTTGTTTAAATAATTGATAATGCTTTCCAAAACTTAGGTTCAATTGTTGTATAATCCTTGAATTCATATACAAAAAGAAAAAACTACATCTGAGGTTAACTTCAACCTAGATTCATTTGTTTTCTTGTCATTGTAACACACCCAACCCCCTAAGTAACTTTTTAAGGGATGGGGTATTAAATTTTCTTTTTTCCTCAATTGTCTCAAAGCCTATTCTAGAGAATACCCTCATCTTCTATTCATCAAGATATTTCCAACGACTATCACCATGTTCATAACTGAGCTCTGGATCATAAGTTACAGTCTCCCAAATTTTCCAGACTTTCATTCATGGAGTCCATCTTAGTGCCTTGTGGAAACCACGTGGTTCCCCATCACTTGTTCCATCCTACATGGAAGTAACATAGCATATTCCACTTGACACACTTGAATCCCTTGTTCGATGGTTCAGATATTTGTTTCTTCATCCGAGTCCTCCCATTGGGGCTAGGAAACTTATTGCACCTAATCCGCTCTGAAAGACTCTATTCGAATACACACACTCTGACGAATATAACCTATAGATCCATTATCCCTTGGGGTTGGAACATCAATTGGTATGATTACTTCAAATTAACCAACTCACATGACATTTAATGACCCTTCCCCTGCTCTAGCTACACTTAGCTTATGTGGGACCTATAAGGATCTACAACTAAGATTGAATTCTTTATTTCCACCTTGGCCACTACTGCCACCGTGCATCTATCTCCTAACATGATATATGGCTCAATATCCACTTGAAACGTGGACCCACCGTGATGCACCACATCATCATAGGGTACAAAGGCTCTCTCAACCAGAGATTGACATTTGTCTATTTGATATAAACTAATTAAGTTACTTAATCAATATTTTCTTAAAATAACACTCCTTAGTATTTATTTATTTAATCCTCATTGGGGAGAATTAGTTCTCCACTAATTAATCACCCCCCCACCCCCGTAATTAATTTTTACTTAGTCTAATAACTATGGCCTGATAATTAATGAGGATTTACTTTCCCTCTCTTTCCCTTGGGAATTCTACATCCCAAAAGGGGTTTTCTCATTAATTTAAATACCAATTGTGTAATCATTATCTTAAAATTTAATTAATTATATTGTGTTCTAATATAATTAATTAAACCTAATCTACTTAGGTTTAATAACCTTGATTAGCATATAAATCACATACTTGGCTTATGACTTCTCACCAAAGTCTTCATGTGTATATATTTCCCATCATGAGAGTATGGGAATAGTACCCATCATGAAGTCTTCATATTTAATATTATATATTATTTTTGGCAATTCAAAACTCCTTCATGTGAAATATTATATATTTTATAACCTTATAATATTCAAGCTAATGTATTCCGAACTCTTCGGAGTCTAATCACACGTACTCCTCTCATTTGTTCGATGGCCAACTCCGAAAAGGAAAAGGAAAGTGTGTTTAATTGTTATAATATTTAATAATATATCAACTCAGGCCATCACCCCAATGTCTTTGTACTCTCAACGTGTATGCTCCTCTCGTTTGTCTGGAAACCAATTACAAACGAGAAAATTTTAATTAAATATTGAAAATATAGGTGAGACCTTTTCACACTCGCGCCATTGCTCCGAGACCTTCTCTCTTTATTCAAACACTCCCTTCCATTTACTCTGATGTCTAGACTCCAAAAGGGTCTTAATGTGAATATTTAATATTGTAATGTTTAAAACTCCATTGCTCGTCACACTCCAAACATTTTCTCCTTTATATGCATTCAGATGGATGGATATTAATATAAATATAAGTATTTACTCCTTTCTATGCATCCAGATGGATTGATATTAATATAAATATGAATATTTATACTTTGAGAGAGAGGAGGAAAGTACATTTCCTAGGCCTTTAATAAATATATAAAATATGTTTACCAAACTTCTTCCAGGAGTGCGGAGCGGCCTGTGCAGGGCGTTATTATTAAAACTAGGAAACTTAGTAAAATTTATTGCTTTGCACAGAAAGGGAAAGGTTTCAAGTTTTCCATTACTCACGCACCAACAAAAAATTTATAGTTGTAGTATAATAGTTTCCATCCTTATTATTCAAGTATCAAAACATTTAAATGGTAAATTTGGGAATTTACCAGTAGTTACCAGAATTTACCATTCATTCAACTTTGTCCAAAAAACATAGAATTCCACAAATTTACATTTACAAGTTTATGGAAAATATGTTTTTAAATTATTCTCTAGAATATTACATTTCTTGGAAAAAAATCCTCCATGGTAAAACTATGTTTTTACCAAAATTTACTAATCTCCTAATTACATGCATCTCTTTGCTATATTCACGGATTAGTTACTATTCCCAAATCTTTCCCCTTTGGACATCAAAGTTATTGTGTATTTCATGGTAAAATTTCCTCTCCTACCAAATTCTAATGAAGCTTAATTAATCACAATGCATTAAATTCTAAATTTCATTTATTTCAAATTTACAGCTTAAATTTGCATTTCTCATTTTTTTATTATTGTTTATTTTTAAAATACTTTGCCTCTCTTTAACATTGGGCTTATTTCCTTAATATAAACCAGGGATCTGAACTTCCTTCAATTTATGACTCTAGTAGATTTTCTAGACCAACAGAGAGACCAGAGGCAATTGCTCGACCTTCAAGTTTCTAACAGAAATTGCATTTTCCTAATTACGAAGCTACTCTATGTGGACTTTAGTGGCTTGACCTTAGTGATACTTGGGGATTTGTCCATGTAAATTACTATTAGTGACTAGCCAACATTTTCTTATACTTTGAGTGACAAACATTTACTAGCAACCTCCCTTTCCAAACAAAGACAGGTAGAAAACCAACACAAAGTAAATGTTTGTCACTCAAAGTATAGGCCTCCCTTTGTATCATATCATCTCTTCTTTTCCCATGATTTTCATCTTTTTCTTTCCTTCTACAACAAGATTTCATCGGTCAAATCCCCCAATTCATGGGTCACATCAAAAACTTCCAGATGGGTACTATTCCCATACTCTCATTGATTTCCGAGGAGGACCAACCAACCACCAGCTTGACTAGTAATTAAATTTTTTGGGGGTATAGGACAATTTTGGGTTTGAACATTTTTAATTCAACAGAGTATTTCCCGGAAATGGTCATCTCATCCACTCATGGTTCCCCTCACCATTCCCTCTCATGACATCATAATTTTTATAGGAAACACCTTCATCAATTACTCAACATTTTCCTTTGTACATTAACAACATAAATATTCACATTACCTTGTTTAGAAAAGATTCAATATTTCCCCAAAATCCACACATTACAAATTTTTCCATTGTCTACTAGCAGGAATATAATTATATTTACAAGTTGGGGGAAACATGGATGTTACAATCTCCTCTTCCTTAAAGGAAAACCATCCTCGGTGTTCTTTGCATCTCAGCAACACCAGTCATGCCCCCATCTTTCAACTTCTTTAGCAAGGTTTTCCTTTTCTTGGTCTGGTCCTTTCCTAGACTCTTGGCCTTTGTCACATGCCTACAATAATTTCAAACAAAAAGCATATTAATTAAAATTCATGCAAAAACACTTTATTGTTGTTCAAAACTTAAGAGGAAATATTCATATCAACACAATACTTATCTATGCAATTTCATAGATCCACATCCAATCGATTGTCTTACTAACTTGGCACATTGTTCCCTTGACATACCCATTATGTCCATGATCCCAACCAATAATTTACAAGAATTATTGAAGTCTTATCTCCCTTGCGGTCACTCACCCTCTAGGCCCAGGTGCATGCAGCCCCTTCTCTGTTATATAGTCCCTTGGGTGATCCATATTTCCTTGCCAAGGATTTATCGCACAATAAGAGTTTCTGATACTTCATTGAGTCTTACAGTCGAGTTGCCCCTCTAACTTTCTCTGTTGAAGCATCCCTTCGGCCCATGTTACCACAACACAACATCTTTTATGGTTATCATGACTTATCACAGGGTTCTCATGTCACAACAATAGCCTTTTTCCATGTTGTCCATCTTGACATCCATCATCTATCCCTTCAGGATAGATCTATCATCTTATTTGTACCACGTACATACAATAACCATGAGATACTATCATTAATTTATCAAAAAATTCAAATATGTTACCCATAGATTTTTTATTCCACATTTTTATTTTCAAATCCGTTCCACACATAACCAGATTCACAAGTATGAGATATTCCTTCTCATAATTGTTTGGCTCAACAAACATTGGTTTTCCTTATGGGCTTACAACACTGTCGTATCCAAGACCCTTCTTTCCTACAATTTCAATACTCACACAACCAAACCATTATTGATTCTCCTGCACATTATACTTTCATTGCACACTTGAAGTGACTCACAAACAATTTCATAATTGTACATACTAAAAATCAAATTACATTTAACCATTCAGTGACATAAAATAAAAGGATTTACCATTTCCCTACACATGCATCATTTTAGCATACCAAGTTTTTTGTTTTGTTTTTCAAGCAATCAAATATTAAATGAATTTAATCCAATGTGTCATCATTCATGGCCACATTGACATACAATGCACCCTTGCATTGATCTTGGATTACCAAATTTCATGTCAGGCACTCTTTCCATGGCGTGTTGGAACTGATCCAACCTCTCACCACAAGGATCATCTATCCACATTCATTGTTACAGCAAGACTATTCATCCTGACATAAGCTGACCATAACCTCAAATCAACACACCATGATATGAAATTGAAATTTCATATGAATAGCTTCAAGCATTCTTTCTTCACTAATAACAAGGGTGCAAACATCTATGGCCACCCAATTCCTCTCTTTACCATTCTACAATTATGATAGAGTATTGGAAGGTCATCCTTCCATAATGGGCATTCCATTGAATTCCCTCTCATGCAAACATACATTTCCTCAATGCATTCAATTTCAATGTGCTTCTTATGAGCACTTTTGTTCCCAGTCACTCTTGATTGGTCAATGTACCCAAGACACTATTGGTTCGTGATATTTCTTGCAAGGATTTTAATCATCCTTTACTAGCAGAGATTTCCTCTTTCTATTATTCAGATTATTCTTTCTCGAATCTTACCTTGCTCGGGTATCAATGGCATACAACAACTTCTCACAATTATTTGCATATCATTAAGAAAATAAAATACTTTAGAGGGGATTCTTACCTAATCCCTTCAATTCCCATGTCACATGAGCATGAAATATTTTATACATGTTTTGACTTCCATCACCCTCTCTGATATAATCTCATTAGTGGTGCTTCATGGCAACTCTCAAATTCCCTTCAATAATCTTTCAACATCATCCCTCTTGCATTTATCCTTTTCCTAAGGTTTTCAATCATTGGCAGTTGTCCTTCTTCAACAACTCCAATCTATTCCTATACTTAACAAGCATCATCACAATCACAAACATATTAGTTTGTCATGTTAAATAAAAATGCATGTACATAACATCTAAATTAGCAAGCATTATCATATATGTCCTAGCATATCTACATGTACTTCATTACATTACTCCTCAATGTTCTCACTAAAGCAACCATAAAAATAATTCAGTTGTTGGGTATCCTACAACCATCAACATATTAGTTTCTCATCCTATATAAACACAATAAACAACAAGGAAAACGGTTAAGGGACTCTTCCCTCTTTTCCAACTCCTCCTACACAGTATAGAAATTTCAGTTCAGTTGAGTTATTCCCAAGTTCTCACTGCCTTTACTTAACATGCTCAACCAAGACTATTCATTTAAACATACTTATTGGTTTATTTTCCTTTTCTTTCATAGTTGTTCCTTTTTTAAGCTTATAAACTTGTTAAGAAAATTAGAGTTTTTTTTAGCAAGGAAAATGTTTCTCCTTTCCTCCTCCTTTGCTTAAGAAATTTTTCCCTCTTGGGATTTCCTTTCTCTATTCCTTCAGCAGTTTCATCCAAGCTTCATCTTGACTTCCCTAGATAATTCAACATTCCACAGCAACAAGATTTTTCCCACCAATTAAGAACTAGTGCATTATGCACATTCACCAAAGAGAAAATCAGGTTGGTCAACATTCATTTGCATATCTTTTACTCATGAATGATATTTTAAAATGTAATCCAAGGTTCTTGTACAAATATAATTTGTAGTCTATTCTCTAATTTTCCATCATTCGTTAAGATTATGACTTTGTTCTCTTGATAGAGTCCTCACACATTTTTTCCACATGGAACTGTCTTATCATGCAACTTCCTTATTTCATATCCATCACTATATGAAATGACCGCAACCTCGAGTCAGCCTCAGACTTGTCATTTCAGATTCTTACCCAATATTCCATAAGGAATTATTAGCGTGCATCTCTATTATGCATTCATATTTTGCATTCACACATGCACATTTATCCATCAACTGAAATTCACACTATGCTTTGATCACATGCTTTATCATGCGGTGTGTGTGTCTACCATAGGCACAATTTATAATTTCATTTCCGTGTCTATTTGAAAATTAATTTGTTCATAATTGTTCACAATCATTTACATGCAGTATTTAAACGCCTAATCATGTTCCCTTTTATCATGACAACAGAGCATCCTTGCTCATTTACTCTTTCATCAATTTATACTAGTTTTTCCTGAGGAAATGGAACACATTATCCTCAATCTATTATTAAAAAAAAAACAGTCATGACTCTTCATAATAGAGTCATCCATCCATCTATGGAATTTATTCAATCCTAGCAAGTGCAATTCTTTCCTTACATTTCACTTATTCAGGAAGTCATAGCATGCCTTTAGTATACATATACTCACACATCGCACATATGCATCACTTGCACATTTTTATATCATTAATTCATATCTATTTGGTCTTCATACTAGGAAAATTTATAACGCATTTAATCCATGCACTTAAGCATATACAAACTTAGATAAATATTCAACATGCAAGTTCATTGCTTGCACCTCTTTCCATGTCATTCACACACGTTGACATTTCAAACTTCTATATCCTTCCTCATAGATTTATTACAACCATTCTTATGATAGTCTCATAGGACTAATCAACACTATGTTTCCCTATATGTCAAGATCTTACAGTCATTCAAATGGAAAGTCTTACAGATATATTCATAATTATGTTTCCCTTTCTACATGACAACAACCAACAAGAAAACAATATTGCCTCAACTATTATAAAAATATTCCACAAACCATAAACACAATTTGGGTAATTTCAATAGTGACCAAGGCAAAAAGACAACCAATCTAGCTTCTCTTCATGCCTCAAAACATTCTTGGTAAACAAATATTTTTATCAAGGGGATCCTTTTCTATATTCCCTCTCACTGCTACTTGAGCATACCAATCCATACCTATATGGATACCATCCACCTCTAGATGTTAGTCTGACCCATTGGTTATATAGAAATGCCCCATCACTTCCTTTACCACATTCAGGATCAACATTTCATTAACCATTCTACCTTATCCTCATAAGGTAACATGCCATCAATATCATCAACATTTTACTTATGCTACTATAATTAGATCATTGTTAACCATATGATCTATGACATTGCCATATTTTACATCCAATAACAAACTATAATAAGTCTATATGCATGTTATATGCATGCTCAGTCTTTGCCATATGCATTTCAACATATCCTTGTGCACCAAAAATTTTACCCATGCCTACAGTGCAGACATATTCCAACTATTTTCCTTTTGCATTCACTTGCATAGAAAAAAATTTAGGTCAATAGGTATATACACTCTCTTTAGAATATCCACGAGCTCATAAGTTGGTTCATGCTCTCATATCACTTTACCTCTTCTAGGAGGACTAGCGGCAATCCAAAGGACTCCTTTTTATTTTCTTAATTGGTTTATTCTAGAAACAATTTTCATTAATTATAGGTCAAGTAAATTGACCTTACAATTTCTCATCAGTCCCCTAGTCATGAGGGGTTATACATAGAGGGATTAGTCTCCTTTATTAAATACAAAATTTATTACTTCCAAGGATTATATCACTTCATGTTCAATTATTTTAACCATAAGGAAATTTCCCAAAAGGGTCTTAGCCCTCATATAAACAACCATCATAAATGTCAGAGGCTTCAACTACCCATTCTTAGAGGAATCATTACAACCACTAGTTCATCCATATTTTGGGATTAATAAACCCTTAACATGACTTCATTTTCATTCGTTCGCACTCAGGTTCAACCATTAGTGCTTGTCAACAAGTTTCCACTCCTGTAGGAGTAGCTATCATAAAGAAACAATATGCTCCTCCTGCTGCAAATCAACATGTAATTCTTTTGTTGTAAGAAATTCCAAAATGAAATTCCAATCAAGGAGCTTGTGTAGATAATAGATAAAATTTTCCCAATGAAGAGGAACTCTTTCTTATAGGCTTATCTTGACCTTGTTACACCAGTTCTGGGACTGATTTCTGGCCCATCCAGGCTTAGTGTTGTTGTCTTCTCTGATACCACTCTGTAACACACCCAACCTGTTAAGTACATTTTTAAGGGATGGGGTATTAAATTTTTTTATTTTCCTCAATCGTCTCAAAGACTCTTCTAGAGGCTACCCTCATATTATGCTCGTCAAGAGCTTTCCAACGACTATAACCATGTTCAAAACTGAGATTTAGATCAGAAGTTACAATCTCCCAATTTTTTTGTACTTTCCTTCATGAATTCCATCTTAGTGCCACATTGTTCCCCATCACTCGTGCCATCCTACATGGCACTAACGTAGCATCTTCCACTTAACCCACTTGACTCCCTCGTATGCTAGTTTGGAGACTTGTTTCTTTAGCAGAGTCCTCCAATCGAGGTTAGCATACTTCCAACACTTAATATGTTCCGATGGACTCTCTCCAACTACACACACTCCAACGGATCTAACCTACAAATCCATCATCCCTCGAGGTTGGAACATCAATGTCTTTGATTACTTCGGAGTCTCCATCTTGCACGAAAGTTAATGACCCTTCTCTTACTCCAACTACACTTAGCTTATGTGGGACCTGCGAGGATCTACGACTAAGATTGAATTCTCTCTTTCCACATTGGTCACTACTACCATTGTACACATGTCTCCTGATGTGACATATGGCTCAATATCCACTTGACATGTGGACCTGCCGCAACGTGCCACGTCACCATAGGGTACAAAGGCTTGCTCGACTAGAGTTTGACATTTTTCCATTTCCTATAAATAAATTAAGTTACTTAATCAATATTTTCTTAAAGTATTGCTCCTCATTATTTATTTATTTAATCCTCATTAGGGATAATTAGTTCTCCACTAATTAATCACACCTCTATAATTACATTTTATTTAGCCTAATAATTGTGGCTCGATAATAAATGAGGATTTACTTTCCCTCTCTTTCCCTTAGGAACTCTACATCCCAAAAAGGGTTTTGGTATTAATTTAAATACCACTTTTGTAATGAATATCTTAAAATTTAATTAATTGTATTATAACATAATTATATTATGTTATAATATAATTAATTAAACTATAATATACTTAGGTTTAATCACCTTGATTAGCATATAAATCACAAACCTTGGCTTATGACTTCTCACTGAAGTCTTCACACACACACACACACATATAGAGAAAGAAAATGAATTAAAATATATTTAATATTATATATTATTTCAGGTAATTCACACCTCCTTCATGTGCAATATTATATATTTTATAACCTTATAATATTCAAGCTATCTTACTCCGAACTCTTTAGAGTCATACTTCGAACTCTTTGGAGTATAATCGTGCACACTCCTCTCGTTTTTCCGATGGTCAACTTTGAAAAGGAAAATAAAATTGTGTTTAGTTATTATAATATTTAATATTATATCGACAACTTGGGTCATTGCCTCGAAGTCTTCACAATCTCAACGTGTGTGCTCCTCTCATTTGGCCCATAGCCAATTACAGACGATCAAATTTTAATTTAATATTATAAAATATAGGTGGGACCTTTTAACATTCGCGCCATCGCTCAGAGAGATTCTCTCTTCATTCAAACACTCCCTTCCATTTACTATAATGGCTAAACTCTTGTTGGGCCCCAGCAACTCCCCCTAATTTTTTACAAAATTTAAAGGGCCCCCATTAGAATCTTGATAATTATAATGAGCTACAGAATCAACCTTTTCAAATAGTTCCATACCTTAGCTTGCTTTGAGACAAACTTAAGACATTCACTATAGTATGAGACATTCATTACAAGAGTATATGTCAAAAATTAGAAACGAACATAAAAATCTTAATTTAAACAAAACGTAATTTTTATCAAATGTTTACTTTCGTTTAAATTATGATTATGTGTTCATTCTTTTGCTCATTAGCAAGTTTGACTATTTTGAATATGTGTTCAATACTTCATCAAATAACATCTTCGTTGGTTTCTCATTTTCATAAAATCATTTGGTGATATTAATTAATTAAATTCTTTTTTCATTTTGCATCTCATAATAATAAAAATAAATAAATAAAAGAATTATCTATCATTTGTTTGATTTTGTATAAAACCAAAATTAATATTTTTCTCTTCTCCATTAACTTGAAGCTTCTAGAATTTTAAGATCATTATAAACAATGCTTGTTTAGAACTTATAGTTAGTTTAAATTCATTTTTTATTTTATTGTTCTAGATTTTGTTTTTTTCACAATTTTTAGGTTATTAATTTAGGTTTCTTTTTGTTTCACAGGTTTCTATTATCAAATATTTGATACAAATCTGATCATGGCTTGATTTTATTATCCAAACGTGTTCAAGATGATTGATCCAAAAATAATATTGGATTTCTACAAATAATTTTATGAGCAACAACAGATAAAATTTGGAAAGGCGTCAAGATCATATAGACGATTTTGCAGAACTGATTGCAACCACACCATGATGAATTTGAAGAAACGGTTGAAAATCCACTTCCCAAATGGACCCGTTTACCTTCCGCGTAGAGATTGTCCCAAAAAAATGCACTATTTGAGAGATATTTGGGTCTCTTTACGAGGAAAATTTCAAGAGGCGGAAATTATTAGTGACGCCCAAACTATTCATTCATTTTATAAATATATGAGAATGTTTAGAGCCAGGGAAGAAGAATTGGATAGGAGGATTTTTATCCTTTCTCTTTTGTATATTATTTCTTTTGTAAACTTTTTATTTTTTTTCAAATGGAGTAACAGATGGTTGGAATCTTTGGGAGAATGGACGAGTATTTTTAAAAAAGAATATGGAATTTTAGGTTGCTTAATGGCTTTTGTCCTGTAAGTAAAATGGTTTTATTTTCATTATAATATCTTCATATTCTTTGAATAATTGATTATGCATTGATTTAAATAGTTTTAGTCTTTTTTATCAATACATGGTTAATTTCTATCATTTATGTATTCATTTTTTTTTTCAATCTTTAAGAGTCTATTATCCCAAAAATTCTTCCAGGTCTACAGAATGGACAAGTGATTCCAAAACTTAATAGAATGACATATATGCATTTTGGCTTTAGCCTTTTGTTTATAATGTTGTTATTTATGTTTTGTTAATCATGTTACATGTGCAGGTCTGATATCTTTAGATTAAATGATCTGTGATATGTAGGAGGTTTATATTATAAATACCATCTATCATTTGTTTCTCAAAATACAAATGTTGTGATCATATCTTCGATTTAAATAATGAGATTTATCTTTGAGTTTTAAATTGAATAATAAAATGCATAGATTGCTTCCAGATTTATCTTGTTGTAATCATGTATAATTATGAGATCACAGGTTTATGTTTTTGTTTCATTTTCTGTCATTAAAACCTAAGATGTCAATACATATTCTAAATTTATTTAGAACATTCATAAGATTCATTGCATATTTCTCAATTTCACCCATCAACAACTCCGAAAGGGTCTTAATATGAATATTTAACATTGTAATGTTTAAAACTCCATTGGTCGTCGCATTCCAAAGCTTTTCTCCTTTGTCTTTATTCGGATGGATTGATATTAATATAAATATAAATATTTATATGTTGAGAGAGAGGAGGAAAGCATATTTCCCAGGCCTTTAATAAATAAAAATAATATGTTTACCAAAATTCTTCTAGGAGTGTTGAGCGGCCTGTGTAGGGTATTATTCTTAAAACTAGGAAACGTGGTGAAATTTATTGCTTTACACAAAAAGGGAAAGATTTCAAGTTTTCCATTACTCACGCACCAGACATAAATTTCTAGTTGTAGTATAATAGTTTACATCCTTATTATCAAGTATTAGAACATTTAAATGCTTAATTTTAGAATTTACCAGTAGTTACCAGACTTTACCATTCATTAAAATTTGTCTAGAAAACATAGAATTACACATTTACATTTATAAGTTAATGCAAATTATTTGTTTAAATTATTTCTTGGAAATAAAATCCTCCATGGTAAAACTATGTTTTTACCATAATTTACTAATCTCCTAATTACATGCATCTCTTTGCTATTTTCAGGGATTAGTTATTATTCCCAAATCTTACCCCTTTGGATATCAAATTTACTATGCAATTCATGGTAAAATTTCCTCTCTTACCAAATTCTATTGAAGCTTCATTAATCACATGCATGAAATTCTAAATATCATTTATTTCAAATTTAAAGCTTAAATTTGCATTTCTCATTCTATTTTCTTATTATTTATTTTTAAAATATTTTCCCTCTCTTTAAAATTGGGCTTATTTCCTTAATATCAACTAGGGGTCTAAACTTCCTTCAAGTTCTGAGTCTAGTATATTTTCCAGACCAACGGAGAGAACAAAACCAACTACCCGACCTTCAAGTTTCTAATAGAAATTGCATTTTCCTAATTACCAGGCTACTCTATGAGGAATTTAGTGGCTTGAACTTACTAATACTTGGGGATTTGTCCACATAAATTACTATCAGTGGCCAAGAAGCACTCAACTCATACTTTGGGTGACAAAAATTTACTAACAACCTCCCTTTCCAAACAAAGATAGGTAGAAAACCAACACAGAATGTGTTTTCCCTGGTCTTATTTCAAACTCACAATCATCCAAATAATTAGAATGACATTTCCACTATTTGAATAAGAAGACAAAATATTCAAGTAACTAGTACATGAATTTCATAATATTTAGTAAACTTTTCATGGCATTACAAGGCACAAAAAACACTTATCTAAAATTTAGAAATTGTTGGCGACTATTGAAGGGTGTGCCACCTTCCACACAATCATAGGCACAACTTCTCCTGGTGTTTTCACAACTAGCCACCCCCTAGCCAGAGTATGATGCCATTAGAGGAAGTTCATTTTCTCAACACATGAGAAAATATGAAGGCCACTCTCCTTCACCTACAGGAACTCAACAAGCCAAGTCTTCAATCCACCAAGCAAGGGGTTTGTTCTTTCCACAAAGAGATACAAAAATTTTAATAAACAACACATGGGAGGCCTTTCACTATTGAGTAGTCCCTCACCTCCCTCCCCTCTTAGTTCCTTCGTGATTACTCATCCAATCACTAAAATTGTGTAGCCTCGTTTATCAGCTTGATTTGAAGACATTTGCCAATGGTTCCTACACCCATAAAACAAATTTCTTCTCTTCTTCTATTTTATCAGAACCAAAAGAGTTTCTTACAATCTTCTCCACTCATATTTAGTCCCCAGACTCAATTGTGTGTATCATCTCTTATCTACCCATTATTTTCATATTTTTCTTTCCTTCTACAACCATATTTGGTGGGACAAATCCCCCAATACATGGGTTAGATCAAAAACTTTCAAATGGGTACTATGCCCATATTCTCATTGATTTCTGAGAAAGACCAACCAACCACTAGATTGACTGGTAATTAAATTTTTCTGGGGTAGAGGACAGTTTTGGGTTTGAACATTCTTAATTCAATAGAGTATTTCCTAG
>ML795004.1:53152-66766 GCA_009831015.1 Picea engelmannii | reverse complement strand
TGGGCTTGCTAAAGTGTTTCCTGGAGAATTATGGGGTAAATAATTTGGTTGAGACTAAGAGAAGTTGGGTTGGGTGAGTGACCAAAGTGTCATGGACCAATGTCACTCACCCTAATGGCCTCATATCCTAGCTTAGGGGTGGCATCCATAGATTATTTTCTATATTTGGGTGGAAAATTATTCACTAGTAGTCAGTTTCCGTAAACCAGATGGTTCAAAAGATAAGTGTTATATCTTTGTGTTTGATTCATGTTTAAAATTGTATTGTTAAGTTATGTTTTGATTATGAATGAATCGGTACTGGAATTCAAGGATGTATGATGTGACACGTTTTAATTTATGCATTAATATCCTACATGCCTCTAATATTCAAAATACCTTAGAGTTTATTTGGTTCAAATTCATGTTACACATTCAATATTATGTGTGCATTCAAACTTGAGGGGTGTTGGCCATCTTCAGTTCAAAGTACATTTCCTAACAACAATCAAGTCCATGTTCATGATTTTAAACTATATATATTAATTATACTCCAAATGCCAACCTACTATTTAGAAGGAATTATTTGGATCCTATGGCCTAGTATGACTTTTGTCAAAGTCGAAGTGTTAAATTTGGTGGTTGTTCTAGCCTTTGATTGTTTGCATTTCGAAAGGTTCCTTCTAAATAAGTTGGTTGGCCCTTATTTCATATGAAGTGTCCTTCAAACAAGTCTGAGAGCCCTTTTTTGTTACTTTAAAGGGTTATCTTTGAAGTTGGGTCAATGCCCATTTTCAATTAAGAGTTCAAAAGTGCCTTTCAAATGGGTTGAAAACCCATTGTATTTTACTTCAAAATGTTATATTTAAAGTGGCCTAATTGATATCTTGTTGGGAGGAGGCATAATTGACTTGTCATTTGAATTAGACACATCTTTGAATGAGGCTTTATGGGCATATTTCAAAGAGGCCAAAAAACCTATCAATCTAATCCTTCAAAAGTGCTCAATGGAATCTTTCAAAGAGGCATGATGGCTTATAAAGATGATTTTTCAGAAGTGCCTGATGATATATTTTAAAAGGGATCGATGACCTAGCCTTTTCTGTTGAAATTCTAAGTTTTACCTTTAAATGAGGAATTTTTCCTTTGTCTTAATGTTTTTCGAATTCAAGAATTATTTTTTTTAACAATAATTGGGTAAATTATATTGATAAAAACTACATCAAAAGCAACAATAGAAGTTACATCGGTGTATTTTTCCACTGAGTTTCAAAAAAACTAATACACAATCCGAAAAGAGTTCTACTACAAGCCGAAAATAGAGATTGACTCTGTCCTTATACAAAACTACCCAATATCCCTTGATGTTATATATTCTATAATATATGTCTAACATTCTATTTGTCCTTAGAAACATTAAAATTAACAAAGAACATAGTAAATAATTGCATCATCCAAACATGTACTGGTTTAGGGTCTTGGTTTAGGATTTCTATTTCCTCGTCAGCATAGTGCATGGTTTCATCCTCATTTAACTCTCCCCTAGAAGAATTGACTGTAAGTATTTGGTTTGATGCCATGGATTGGGTGCCCCTACTCAAATTGAGTGCCAAATTTTTAATAAGGTTACATTATGCTTCCAAGAATACCAACTATTGCTTCAATTCCACCAAATACCTCATGATTTCTACTACCTGAGTTGTAATATAGCATTTTGTTTCATTAATTTTGGAAGTGACATTAAAATGTGAAGACATATTGAAATGCATGTGTTCCTCATGGATTCTAAAGAATCAATGGATCTCTTTTAATTATTGAGTCCATCTGGTACCAATGTTGGATAACGTATTCTATGTGTTTTATGATTCCTACAAAACCCACCTCACATGGCCTTAATCCCTAGGATATAGAGGATTTTCTTTGTCCTTGTTTAAATAATTGATAATGCTTTCCAAAACTTAGGTTCAATTGTTGTATAATCCTTGAATTCATATACAAAAAGAAAAAACTACATCTGAGGTTAACTTCAACCTAGATTCATTTGTTTTCTTGTCATTGTAACACACCCAACCCCCTAAGTAACTTTTTAAGGGATGGGGTATTAAATTTTCTTTTTTCCTCAATTGTCTCAAAGCCTATTCTAGAGAATACCCTCATCTTCTATTCATCAAGATATTTCCAACGACTATCACCATGTTCATAACTGAGCTCTGGATCATAAGTTACAGTCTCCCAAATTTTCCAGACTTTCATTCATGGAGTCCATCTTAGTGCCTTGTGGAAACCACGTGGTTCCCCATCACTTGTTCCATCCTACATGGAAGTAACATAGCATATTCCACTTGACACACTTGAATCCCTTGTTCGATGGTTCAGATATTTGTTTCTTCATCCGAGTCCTCCCATTGGGGCTAGGAAACTTATTGCACCTAATCCGCTCTGAAAGACTCTATTCGAATACACACACTCTGACGAATATAACCTATAGATCCATTATCCCTTGGGGTTGGAACATCAATTGGTATGATTACTTCAAATTAACCAACTCACATGACATTTAATGACCCTTCCCCTGCTCTAGCTACACTTAGCTTATGTGGGACCTATAAGGATCTACAACTAAGATTGAATTCTTTATTTCCACCTTGGCCACTACTGCCACCGTGCATCTATCTCCTAACATGATATATGGCTCAATATCCACTTGAAACGTGGACCCACCGTGATGCACCACATCATCATAGGGTACAAAGGCTCTCTCAACCAGAGATTGACATTTGTCTATTTGATATAAACTAATTAAGTTACTTAATCAATATTTTCTTAAAATAACACTCCTTAGTATTTATTTATTTAATCCTCATTGGGGAGAATTAGTTCTCCACTAATTAATCACCCCCCCACCCCCGTAATTAATTTTTACTTAGTCTAATAACTATGGCCTGATAATTAATGAGGATTTACTTTCCCTCTCTTTCCCTTGGGAATTCTACATCCCAAAAGGGGTTTTCTCATTAATTTAAATACCAATTGTGTAATCATTATCTTAAAATTTAATTAATTATATTGTGTTCTAATATAATTAATTAAACCTAATCTACTTAGGTTTAATAACCTTGATTAGCATATAAATCACATACTTGGCTTATGACTTCTCACCAAAGTCTTCATGTGTATATATTTCCCATCATGAGAGTATGGGAATAGTACCCATCATGAAGTCTTCATATTTAATATTATATATTATTTTTGGCAATTCAAAACTCCTTCATGTGAAATATTATATATTTTATAACCTTATAATATTCAAGCTAATGTATTCCGAACTCTTCGGAGTCTAATCACACGTACTCCTCTCATTTGTTCGATGGCCAACTCCGAAAAGGAAAAGGAAAGTGTGTTTAATTGTTATAATATTTAATAATATATCAACTCAGGCCATCACCCCAATGTCTTTGTACTCTCAACGTGTATGCT
Source organism: Picea engelmannii (assembly GCA_009831015.1). Classification (NCBI taxonomy): domain Eukaryota; kingdom Viridiplantae; phylum Streptophyta; class Pinopsida; order Pinales; family Pinaceae; genus Picea; species Picea engelmannii. The sequence continues at coordinate 63,310 of ML795004.1, read as the reverse complement.
CCTCTCGTTTGTCTGGAAACCAATTACAAACGAGAAAATTTTAATTAAATATTGAAAATATAGGTGAGACCTTTTCACACTCGCGCCATTGCTCCGAGACCTTCTCTCTTTATTCAAACACTCCCTTCCATTTACTCTGATGTCTAGACTCCAAAAGGGTCTTAATGTGAATATTTAATATTGTAATGTTTAAAACTCCATTGCTCGTCACACTCCAAACATTTTCTCCTTTATATGCATTCAGATGGATGGATATTAATATAAATATAAGTATTTACTCCTTTCTATGCATCCAGATGGATTGATATTAATATAAATATGAATATTTATACTTTGAGAGAGAGGAGGAAAGTACATTTCCTAGGCCTTTAATAAATATATAAAATATGTTTACCAAACTTCTTCCAGGAGTGCGGAGCGGCCTGTGCAGGGCGTTATTATTAAAACTAGGAAACTTAGTAAAATTTATTGCTTTGCACAGAAAGGGAAAGGTTTCAAGTTTTCCATTACTCACGCACCAACAAAAAATTTATAGTTGTAGTATAATAGTTTCCATCCTTATTATTCAAGTATCAAAACATTTAAATGGTAAATTTGGGAATTTACCAGTAGTTACCAGAATTTACCATTCATTCAACTTTGTCCAAAAAACATAGAATTCCACAAATTTACATTTACAAGTTTATGGAAAATATGTTTTTAAATTATTCTCTAGAATATTACATTTCTTGGAAAAAAATCCTCCATGGTAAAACTATGTTTTTACCAAAATTTACTAATCTCCTAATTACATGCATCTCTTTGCTATATTCACAGATTAGTTACTATTCCCAAATCTTTCCCCTTTGGACATCAAAGTTATTGTGTATTTCATGGTAAAATTTCCTCTCCTACCAAATTCTAATGAAGCTTAATTAATCACAATGCATTAAATTCTAAATTTCATTTATTTCAAATTTACAGCTTAAATTTGCATTTCTCATTTTTTTATTATTGTTTATTTTTAAAATACTTTGCCTCTCTTTAACATTGGGCTTATTTCCTTAATATAAACCAGGGATCTGAACTTCCTTCAATTTATGACTCTAGTAGATTTTCTAGACCAACAGAGAGACCAGAGGCAATTGCTCGACCTTCAAGTTTCTAACAGAAATTGCATTTTCCTAATTACGAAGCTACTCTATGTGGACTTTAGTGGCTTGACCTTAGTGATACTTGGGGATTTGTCCATGTAAATTACTATTAGTGACTAGCCAACATTTTCTTATACTTTGAGTGACAAACATTTACTAGCAACCTCCCTTTCCAAACAAAGACAGGTAGAAAACCAACACAAAGTAAATGTTTGTCACTCAAAGTATAGGCCTCCCTTTGTATCATATCATCTCTTCTTTTCCCATGATTTTCATCTTTTTCTTTCCTTCTACAACAAGATTTCATCGGTCAAATCCCCCAATTCATGGGTCACATCAAAAACTTCCAGATGGGTACTATTCCCATACTCTCATTGATTTCCGAGGAGGACCAACCAACCACCAGCTTGACTAGTAATTAAATTTTTTGGGGGTATAGGACAATTTTGGGTTTGAACATTTTTAATTCAACAGAGTATTTCCCGGAAATGGTCATCTCATCCACTCATGGTTCCCCTCACCATTCCCTCTCATGACATCATAATTTTTATAGGAAACACCTTCATCAATTACTCAACATTTTCCTTTGTACATTAACAACATAAATATTCACATTACCTTGTTTAGAAAAGATTCAATATTTCCCCAAAATCCACACATTACAAATTTTTCCATTGTCTACTAGCAGGAATATAATTATATTTACAAGTTGGGGGAAACATGGATGTTACAATCTCCTCTTCCTTAAAGGAAAACCATCCTCGGTGTTCTTTGCATCTCAGCAACACCAGTCATGCCCCCATCTTTCAACTTCTTTAGCAAGGTTTTCCTTTTCTTGGTCTGGTCCTTTCCTAGACTCTTGGCCTTTGTCACATGCCTACAATAATTTCAAACAAAAAGCATATTAATTAAAATTCATGCAAAAACACTTTATTGTTGTTCAAAACTTAAGAGGAAATATTCATATCAACACAATACTTATCTATGCAATTTCATAGATCCACATCCAATCGATTGTCTTACTAACTTGGCACATTGTTCCCTTGACATACCCATTATGTCCATGATCCCAACCAATAATTTACAAGAATTATTGAAGTCTTATCTCCCTTGCGGTCACTCACCCTCTAGGCCCAGGTGCATGCAGCCCCTTCTCTGTTATATAGTCCCTTGGGTGATCCATATTTCCTTGCCAAGGATTTATCGCACAATAAGAGTTTCTGATACTTCATTGAGTCTTACAGTCGAGTTGCCCCTCTAACTTTCTCTGTTGAAGCATCCCTTCGGCCCATGTTACCACAACACAACATCTTTTATGGTTATCATGACTTATCACAGGGTTCTCATGTCACAACAATAGCCTTTTTCCATGTTGTCCATCTTGACATCCATCATCTATCCCTTCAGGATAGATCTATCATCTTATTTGTACCACGTACATACAATAACCATGAGATACTATCATTAATTTATCAAAAAATTCAAATATGTTACCCATAGATTTTTTATTCCACATTTTTATTTTCAAATCCGTTCCACACATAACCAGATTCACAAGTATGAGATATTCCTTCTCATAATTGTTTGGCTCAACAAACATTGGTTTTCCTTATGGGCTTACAACACTGTCGTATCCAAGACCCTTCTTTCCTACAATTTCAATACTCACACAACCAAACCATTATTGATTCTCCTGCACATTATACTTTCATTGCACACTTGAAGTGACTCACAAACAATTTCATAATTGTACATACTAAAAATCAAATTACATTTAACCATTCAGTGACATAAAATAAAAGGATTTACCATTTCCCTACACATGCATCATTTTAGCATACCAAGTTTTTTGTTTTGTTTTTCAAGCAATCAAATATTAAATGAATTTAATCCAATGTGTCATCATTCATGGCCACATTGACATACAATGCACCCTTGCATTGATCTTGGATTACCAAATTTCATGTCAGGCACTCTTTCCATGGCGTGTTGGAACTGATCCAACCTCTCACCACAAGGATCATCTATCCACATTCATTGTTACAGCAAGACTATTCATCCTGACATAAGCTGACCATAACCTCAAATCAACACACCATGATATGAAATTGAAATTTCATATGAATAGCTTCAAGCATTCTTTCTTCACTAATAACAAGGGTGCAAACATCTATGGCCACCCAATTCCTCTCTTTACCATTCTACAATTATGATAGAGTATTGGAAGGTCATCCTTCCATAATGGGCATTCCATTGAATTCCCTCTCATGCAAACATACATTTCCTCAATGCATTCAATTTCAATGTGCTTCTTATGAGCACTTTTGTTCCCAGTCACTCTTGATTGGTCAATGTACCCAAGACACTATTGGTTCGTGATATTTCTTGCAAGGATTTTAATCATCCTTTACTAGCAGAGATTTCCTCTTTCTATTATTCAGATTATTCTTTCTCGAATCTTACCTTGCTCGGGTATCAATGGCATACAACAACTTCTCACAATTATTTGCATATCATTAAGAAAATAAAATACTTTAGAGGGGATTCTTACCTAATCCCTTCAATTCCCATGTCACATGAGCATGAAATATTTTATACATGTTTTGACTTCCATCACCCTCTCTGATATAATCTCATTAGTGGTGCTTCATGGCAACTCTCAAATTCCCTTCAATAATCTTTCAACATCATCCCTCTTGCATTTATCCTTTTCCTAAGGTTTTCAATCATTGGCAGTTGTCCTTCTTCAACAACTCCAATCTATTCCTATACTTAACAAGCATCATCACAATCACAAACATATTAGTTTGTCATGTTAAATAAAAATGCATGTACATAACATCTAAATTAGCAAGCATTATCATATATGTCCTAGCATATCTACATGTACTTCATTACATTACTCCTCAATGTTCTCACTAAAGCAACCATAAAAATAATTCAGTTGTTGGGTATCCTACAACCATCAACATATTAGTTTCTCATCCTATATAAACACAATAAACAACAAGGAAAACGGTTAAGGGACTCTTCCCTCTTTTCCAACTCCTCCTACACAGTATAGAAATTTCAGTTCAGTTGAGTTATTCCCAAGTTCTCACTGCCTTTACTTAACATGCTCAACCAAGACTATTCATTTAAACATACTTATTGGTTTATTTTCCTTTTCTTTCATAGTTGTTCCTTTTTTAAGCTTATAAACTTGTTAAGAAAATTAGAGTTTTTTTTAGCAAGGAAAATGTTTCTCCTTTCCTCCTCCTTTGCTTAAGAAATTTTTCCCTCTTGGGATTTCCTTTCTCTATTCCTTCAGCAGTTTCATCCAAGCTTCATCTTGACTTCCCTAGATAATTCAACATTCCACAGCAACAAGATTTTTCCCACCAATTAAGAACTAGTGCATTATGCACATTCACCAAAGAGAAAATCAGGTTGGTCAACATTCATTTGCATATCTTTTACTCATGAATGATATTTTAAAATGTAATCCAAGGTTCTTGTACAAATATAATTTGTAGTCTATTCTCTAATTTTCCATCATTTGTTAAGATTATGACTTTGTTCTCTTGATAGAGTCCTCACACATTTTCTCCACATGGAACTGTCTTATCATGCAACTTCCTTATTGCATATCCATCACTATATGAAATGACCGCAACCTCGAGTCAGCCTCAGACTTGTCATTTCATATTCTTACCCAATATTCCATAAGGAATTATTAGCGTGCATCTCTATTATGCATTCATATTTTGCATTCACACATGCACATTTATCCATCAACTGAAATTCACACTATGCTTTGATCACATGCTTTATCATGCGGTGTGTGTGTCTACCATAGGCACAATTTATAATTTCATTTCCGTGTCTATTTGAAAATTAATTTGTTCATAATTGTTCACAATCATTTACATGCAGTATTTAAACGCCTAATCATGTTCCCTTTTATCATGACAACAGAGCATCCTTGCTCATTTACTCTTTCATCAATTTATACTAGTTTTTCCTGAGGAAATGGAACACATTATCCTCAATCTATTATTAAAAAAAAAACAGTCATGACTCTTCATAATAGAGTCATCCATCCATCTATGGAATTTATTCAATCCTAGCAAGTGCAATTCTTTCCTTACATTTCACTTATTCAGGAAGTCATAGCATGCCTTTAGTATACATATACTCACACATCGCACATATGCATCACTTGCACATTTTTATATCATTAATTCATATCTATTTGGTCTTCATACTAGGAAAATTTATAACGCATTTAATCCATGCACTTAAGCATATACAAACTTAGATAAATATTCAACATGCAAGTTCATTGCTTGCACCTCTTTCCATGTCATTCACACACGTTGACATTTCAAACTTCTATATCCTTCCTCATAGATTTATTACAACCATTCTTATGATAGTCTCATAGGACTAATCAACACTATGTTTCCCTATATGTCAAGATCTTACAGTCATTCAAATGGAAAGTCTTACAGATATATTCATAATTATGTTTCCCTTTCTACATGACAACAACCAACAAGAAAACAATATTGCCTCAACTATTATAAAAATATTCCACAAACCATAAACACAATTTGGGTAATTTCAATAGTGACCAAGGCAAAAAGACAACCAATCTAGCTTCTCTTCATGCCTCAAAACATTCTTGGTAAACAAATATTTTTATCAAGGGGATCCTTTTCTATATTCCCTCTCACTGCTACTTGAGCATACCAATCCATACCTATATGGATACCATCCACCTCTAGATGTTAGTCTGACCCATTGGTTATATAGAAATGCCCCATCACTTCCTTTACCACATTCAGGATCAACATTTCATTAACCATTCTACCTTATCCTCATAAGGTAACATGCCATCAATATCATCAACATTTTACTTATGCTACTATAATTAGATCATTGTTAACCATATGATCTATGACATTGCCATATTTTACATCCAATAACAAACTATAATAAGTCTATATGCATGTTATATGCATGCTCAGTCTTTGCCATATGCATTTCAACATATCCTTGTGCACCAAAAATTTTACCCATGCCTACAGTGCAGACATATTCCAACTATTTTCCTTTTGCATTCACTTGCATAGAAAAAAATTTAGGTCAATAGGTATATACACTCTCTTTAGAATATCCACGAGCTCATAAGTTGGTTCATGCTCTCATATCACTTTACCTCTTCTAGGAGGACTAGCGGCAATCCAAAGGACTCCTTTTTATTTTCTTAATTGGTTTATTCTAGAAACAATTTTCATTAATTATAGGTCAAGTAAATTGACCTTACAATTTCTCATCAGTCCCCTAGTCATGAGGGGTTATACATAGAGGGATTAGTCTCCTTTATTAAATACAAAATTTATTACTTCCAAGGATTATATCACTTCATGTTCAATTATTTTAACCATAAGGAAATTTCCCAAAAGGGTCTTAGCCCTCATATAAACAACCATCATAAATGTCAGAGGCTTCAACTACCCATTCTTAGAGGAATCATTACAACCACTAGTTCATCCATATTTTGGGATTAAGAAACCCTTAACATGACTCCATTTTCATTCGTTCACACTCAGGTTCAACCATTAGTGCTTGTCAGCAAGTTTCCACTCCTATAGGAGTAGCTATCATAAAGAAACAATATGCTCCTCTTGCTGCAAATCAACATGTAATTTTTTTGTTGTAAGAAATTCCAAAATGAAATTCCAATCAAGGAGCTTGTGTAGATAATAGATAAACTTTTCCCAATGAAGAGTAACTCTTTCTTATAGGCTTATCTTGACCTTGTTACACCAGTTCTGGGACTAATTTCTGGCCTATCCAGGCTTAGTGTTGTTGTCTGCTCTGATACCACTCTGTAACACACCCAACCTGCTAAGTACCCTTTTAAGGGATGGGGTATTAAAAATTTTTATTTTCCTCAATCGTCTCAAAGCCTCTTCTAGAGACTACCCTCATCTTATGCTCGTCAAGAGCTTCCAATGACTATAACCATGTTCAAAACTGAGATTTAGATCAAAAGTTACAATCTCCCAATTTTTTTGTACTTTCCTTCATGAATTCCATCTTAGTGCCACATTGTTCCCCATCACTCGTGCCATCCTACATGGCACTAACGTACATCTTCCACTTAACCCACTTGACTCCCTCGTCTGCTAGTTTGGAGACTTGTTTCTTTAGCAGAGTCCTCCAATCGAGGTTAGCATACTTCCAACACTTAATATGTTCTGATGGACTCTCTCCAACTACACACACTCCAACGGATCTAACCTACAAATCCATCATCCCTCAAGGTTGGAACATCAATGTCTTTGATTACTTCGGAGTCTCCATCTTACACGAAAGTTAATGACCCTTCTCTTACTCCAACTACACTTAGCTTATGTGGGACCTGCAAGGATCTACGACTGAGATTGAATTCTCTCTTTCCACCTTGGTCACTACTACCATTGTACACTTGTCGCCTGATGTGACATATGGCTCAATATCCACTTGACATGTGGACCCGCCGCAACGTGTCATGTCACCATAGGGTACAAAGGCTTTCTCAACTAGAGTTTGACATTTTTCCATTTCCTATAAATAAATTAAGTTACTTAATCAATATTTTTTTAAAGTATTGCTCCTCATTATTTATTTATTTAATCCTCATTAGGGATAATTAGTTCTCCACTAATTAATCACACCTTTGTAATTACATTTTTATTTAGCCTAATAATTGTGGCTCGGTAATAAATGAGGATTTACTTTCCCTCTCTTTCCCTTAGGAATTCTGCATCCCAAAAAGGGTTTTGGTATTAATTTAAATACCACTTTTGTAATGAATATCTTAAAATTTAATTAATTGTATTATAACATAATTATATTATGTTATAATATAATTAATTAAACTATAATATACTTAGGTTTAATAACCTTGATTAGCATATAAATCACAAACCTTGGCTTATGACTTCTCACTGAAGTCTTCACACACACACACACATATAGAGAAAGAAAATGAATTAAAATATATTTAATATTATATATTATTTCAGGTAATTCACACCTCCTTCATGTGCAATATTATATATTTTATAACCTTATAATATTCAATCTATCTTACTCTGAACTCTTTAGAGTCATACTTCGAACTCTTTGGAGTATAATCGTGCACACTCCTCTCGTTTTTCCGATGGTCAACTTTGAAAAGGAAAATAAAATTGTGTTTAATTATTATAATATTTAATATTATATCGACAACTTGGGCCATTGCCTCGAAGTCTTCACAATCTCAACATGTGTGCTCCTCTCATTTGGCCCATAGCCAATTACAAACGATCAAATTTTAATTTAATATTATAAAATATAGGTGGGACCTTTTAACATTCACGCCATCACTCAGAGAGATTCTCTCTTCATTCAAACACTCCCTTCCATTTACTATAATGGCTAAACTCTTGTTGGGCCCCAGCAACTCCCCCTAATTTTTTACAAAATTTAAAGGGCCCCCATTAGAATCTTGATAATTATAATGACCTACAGAATCAACCTTTTCAAATAGTTCCATACCTTGGCTTGCTTTAAGACAAACTTAAGAATAGTATGAGACATTCATTACAAGAGTATATGTCAAAAATTAGAAACGAGCATAAAAATCTTAATTTAAACAAAACGTAATTTTTATCAAATGTTTACTTTCATTTAAATTATGATTATGTGTTCATTCTTTTGCTCATTAGCAAGTTTGACTATTTTGAATATGTGTTCAATACTTCATCAAATAACATCTTCGTTGGTTTCTCATTTTCATAAAATCATTTGGTGATATTAATTAATTAAATTATTTTTTCATTTTGCATCTCATAATAATAAAAATAAATAAATAAAAGAATTATCTATCATTTGTTTGATTTTGTAAAAAACCAAAATTAATATTTTTCTCTTCTCCATTAACTTGAAGCTTCTAGAATTTTAAGATCATTATAAACAATGTTTGTTTAGAACTTATAGTTAGTTTAAATTCATTTTTTATTTTATTTTTCTAGATTTTGTTTTTCACAATTTTTAGGTTATTAATTTAGGTTTCTTTTTGTTTCACAGGTTTCTATTATCAAATATTTGATACGGATCTGATCATGGCTTGATTTTATTATCCAAACGTGTTCAAGATGATTGATCCAAAAATAATATTGGATTTCTACAAATAATTTTATGAGCAACAACAGATAAAATTTGAAAAGGCGTCAAGATCATATAGACGATTTTGCAGGACTGATTGCAGCCACACCATGAGGAATTTGAAGAAACGGTTGAAAATCCACTTCCCAAATGGACCCGTTTACCTTCCGCGTAGAGATTGTCCCAAAAAAATGCACTATTTGAGAGATATTTGGGTCTCTTTATGAGGAAAATTTCAAGTGGCGAAAATTATTAGTGACGCCCAAACTATTCATTCATTTTATAAATATATGAGAATGTTCAGAGCCAAGGAAGAAGAATTGGATAGGAGGATTTTTATCCTTTCTCTTTTGTATATTATTTCTTTTGTAAACTTTTTATTTTTTTTCAAATGGGGTAACGGATGGTTGGAATCTTTGGGAGAATGGACGAGTATTTTTAAAAAAGAATATGGAATTTTAGATTGCTTAATGGCTTTTGTCTTGTAAGTAAAATGATTTTATTTTCATTATAATATCTTCATATTCTTTGAATAATTGATTATGCATTGATTTAAATAGCTTTAGTCTTTTTTATCAATACATGGTTAATTTCTATCGTTTATGTATTCATTTTTTTTTTCAATCTTTAAGAGTCTATTATCCCAAAAATTCTTCCAGGTCTACAGAATGGACAAGTGATTCCAAAACTTAATAGAACGGCATATATGCATTTTGGCTTTAGCCTTTTGTTTATAATGTTGTTATTTATGTTTTGTTAATCCTGTTACATGTGCAGGTCTGATATCTTTAGATTAAATGATCTGTGATATGTAGGAGGTTTATATTATAAATACCATCTATCA
>ML795004.1:0-15319 GCA_009831015.1 Picea engelmannii | reverse complement strand
TTGGAACCTTATTCTTAAAGATGTATCACATTATCCATAACTTTGGTAAATGATTATTTTAACTGTATTTAACAACCAAACTACATCACGATGAGTAATGAAGATCTTATCAAACTTCCTCCATTGGATAAAGTATGTGCCAGCTGTAGAATCCATTTCTACCTACTTAATTAAAAAAATACAAGTGCCTTTTATCTAAGGCCTAAATTTCTATCTCGTTTTGGATCTTAGCATAGTTATCTTCTCGGTCTTGCTTTTGAAGATCTAATAGGTTGCCCCAAATTTTCAATCTCTCTTCTCCATCATTTTAATACTAAAAGGTTTATTCACCTTTTTTAAATGTACATATTAGTTGAAATGTAATTTATTCAACAAAAATGGTAGCATACCCTTTATGTTTGGTTCGAAAGCTTTGAAGAATATATTCTTACTTTATCGAAATACTTTTTTGCACAATGTGTCACACTAATAAATAACTTGGCTTGAATTGACATAGATTTGACAAGGGAAATTGAAGCATGAATAACTTGAGGGAAGTTTTCATATATTAATATTGTTAATTGGAATCATGAATTTATTGCAATTAAAATGATCTTACAAGTCACTAAGTCCCATCAAACAACCTCTTTTGTTTTGGGTGAAAATTGTGTATTTTTGTTTAAGATTTCTTTCCTTGAGGAGAAGCAAGCAAAGCTGGATTGTTGGAAGGTAATGAATAGAGCAAAGAATGCACCTTTAAGATTCCCAGATAAGGACACAACAATTGCTTTGTTAAAAAAAGCTTGAAAACAAAAGCAAATTACACAAAGTAAATTAATTTTAATTACATGGTTGTTTATGAAATACAAGGATATCATCCTTGCCCCTGGCCTTATTCTACAGTGTACAAATGCACCTCGAACATTGTCAAAGGAAATAGTGATAAGGACCATTTGGATCTCCTCATATAAGCAGATGCTCGTAATTTCATTGATTTGTATCTATAGAACTGTTTCACATACACCACTTATGGGCCGAAGGTTTTGACAAATAATCAAGAGGCTTGTCTGAAGCTTAATGAAAGGAAGCACTTTAAAAAACTTGAAAAACCTACGAAATAACTGAATCACCCACTGTCATGCATTAAAACCTACAAATAACATGGTGTAATACAATTAAATAAATCGATCACTAATTAGACATACCCTTCGATCTAATTTCATTCTCATGGAAATATCCTAAATTCGTGACGAAAGGTGAGATGCACTCATGACAATGACAACAACTTAATGACAAAAAGTTGAAATCCCAAAATCCATTCCGTGGAAGAATTATGTATTCAATCTTAGATCATTGATGCATATGATTATTCCTTACTAATTAAAAAGAAAGATTCCTCCCCCATATGGGTTGTTTTTCTATACTATTTCTCGCAAGCACAGAAGGGTCTCTTGTCATAAAGCCATTGTGAACATGATTACCTGTATGTGATATCATATGTTTTTGTATAATGACAAGGCTTGGTAGTAGGATTGTGGGTGCAACAAAATTGGGTACAATAGCCCCGTGGCTAGCCCTCATAGTTGTTATGTGTATACAAATATTCGTTGGAAATTCATACAACTTTCCTTTGTATTCTTCCAATTTGAAGCAAACACTTGGATACAATAGGTACAACTACCCAACTTGTTTATATTCAAAATATCTCAATAAACATCCAAATCATTATGAAATTGAAATTTATTGTAAATACTTTTATTTACATAAACTTTATGGGGTAAGTAATTTTCCTATAACTACATTGGTTGATTTACCTTCAAGCCCTTTAGAAACGTTATAAATCTCCGATAAGAACTGATTTTTTTTTAGTTTGTTATGGTTGAGTAAAGTAAATAATATATTAAAATGAATTAAAATCTATATTCTTAATTATTATGTTACTCAAGTTACCTCTTCACCCATGCTTCCATATAACATTAGTGTAATAGTTTATATTTTATAAAATTTATGAGAATGGGTCAATTTATTAGGATTGGGTTTTCAAATATATTTTTATAAAATGTATTGAAAAATCCACCCAAATATTCTATCAATTTTTTTTTAAATTCTAAAAACAAATCTAATACAATTATCTGTATTTTAATGGCAACATAATTTTTCCAAACATAATACTTATAAAAATGTTAAATATTTTATTATAAAAAATTATCAGATTCATAATAAAAACCTAAAAACTTTCTTCAATTTACTTCGACATTTCCATTCGCCGCTCACTAAATATGCTAATATATACTAATTTAAAAATAAATAAAAGGCTTAGGGCCTCACCCAAGCATAGCTTGGAAGCTAGTACATGAAAGTTAATTCATATATAACATAAGCGTACTACATATTAATTTCAATCAAAACAATAAAGCTTTGAAGACCTAGATGATAACTTGAAAAAGTTAGTGAAAGGTTCCGGGCCCGGGCTTTGTTTTCCGAGATAGGCACCATCGCCCTTACACAAGGGACAACAAAAGGAAACGTTGTTTAGTTCATCGTAGTTAGTATGAGGGATTGAGTTCCACTACATATTAATTTCTACGTATTTTTAAAATTATCAAGTCAAATTTTCTTCATTTCTAATCACATCTTTCACTGAGTGGTGGGTGAGCCACGTAAGGCTGAGACTCGTCCCTATCCATACATCTCACCGTGCCTCTCCCCTTGTCTATGCCACGTTAACAATAGTAAATGACCAACATATATAATACCACCTTATAATGGTCAAATCATTAACAATAGTGGAGAAAGGTGAGATATTATATTTCAGTATTTATTTATTTTTAAATCAGTTTATTATTATTATGTTGTAATATAGTTTATTTTATACCTATAATTATTATTTAAACCTATTTAGTATTTCAATTAATTTAAAATTTTAAATATATATTTTATTAAAATAAAATAGATGTGTGTTATGTTGTAAATATATATAAGAATTGAAATTTATAATTTTGTTTTATATCGGGAAATAATATTAATTATATATAGAGAAAGAGTGATACAAACATTATAATGTTAATTAATTAATATAATGTTATATAATGTTTTAATGAGATTCTAGTTAATTGATTAAAAATACATTGATTGATTATGCTATTAATTAGTGTATAATGTTTTAAGGTTATAAGAAGGGGTACTATGGGCATAGACAAGCTAGATATGGGCATGGACAAGCTAGACGATGAACTATTATGTCGTCTTTCCAACTAAGTCACTCAAGTCCACAAAGAGCCAAGCAATGAAATGTGTCTTGATGGAGATGAGAGTTGTGCATCGCACAATTGTGAGAAAGGTGGAGTCCAAATAATCTAGATTATTTTGAAAGACTCGATCCCTTCCTCGATATTTGAGCTATTTAATTTGGCTCCATTACGGGTACGCACAGATCCAAAAACCAATATTACCATTGACGGGCATCTGAAAGTACTTGGGTGTTAGTTGTCTTTAAATATTGTTCTATAGTGATTGTTTTCTCCCTTCTTCACATTGAAACAATAAACCTTTATGTAGATTACTTGACATACACTATAGCATGCAACATGTGCCTTTTTCCAGCAGAAAATTTCTCAATATATATTATATATATGGTGTTCTCAAAACAGAGTACCAAAGTGCAAATACATATCCATCATATATGTCGTCACCTTACAAAATAACACCCCCCGTCGGGTAGTGTAAAATCAAAGAGTCCAAAATTACAGTTCATTCAGCCTCTCTATGATAGTCCATATATAGTCCCAAACTAATAGCCTAGATTTCATCAAGTGAAACAATGAAATCAGATACAGAAAAAGAAAAAACTATCCACATCCCCCTGGGACAAGCAGCTCAGATATAAAGACAAAGAGTGAGTGGGGGGGGCTCTTGTCCATCCTACCATTTGGAATAATGTATCCTTCATTTTGGGACCAAAAGAGCTTTCTTCGCGAGTGAGTCAGCAACCTCATTTGCATCCCTATAGATGTGTTCAAACTTTAATTCTTTGAATAGGGGCATAAGAGACCTTATCTTCTGCTTCCATCCTATAAGAGATGTAACAAAAATTTTGCACTTGTTGTTTATTCAGTCAATCACGATCTTAGAATCCCCGAGTACCTGAAGCTGAGCAAGATCAAGTCTATAGGCTAAAGTTAAGGTGGCCCAGGCACCAAGGAGTTGGGCCCTCGTATTCGAACCCAATCCACAGTTAAAAGTCCACCTGTAGGAAGTGTTCTCCCCTATCTTAATAATACCTCCAACACCACTCATAGTGCCATTATTTTGCGATGCACCATCAAACCAACCAATATTTGGAAAAACTAAATCAAGCAGTTTCCTAATCCTTTTGGGAATAAATTTTGAAAGTGAACTTATGCCTACCATCAGCCCACATATCTGAGCTAATACTCCCTTTACAGATGATGTAGTTAATTCAAAGATAAACTTATTTCTAATCAGCAAAATAATACCTAATTAATACATATTCAAGACTTTTGTATATAGCAACTTCTATCAACCTTTGACTTTTATACTACTCTTATGCTTCTCTCAACATGAAATAAAGTTGAATAATTATTTCACTCTCAATAGGCTATGAAATTATTGTAAAATATATATATATATATATATATATATATATATATATATATATATATATATAGTGATTAAAATATTTATTGTCACTATTACCTTTATCCCTCACCAAAATTGTTAATGTTGTTGGGTAGTGATGTGGACAAATTGATCTAAGAAGAGATAAAATATTTAATATTAGAAAACTAATGGAGCTTTTTGTTTAGGTCGAAAAATTATAATTTTGATCATGAATTCAAATTTGTTTACCAATATATATAACTTTTTATATATGATTAAGATTAATTCAATAATTATATTTAAATAATAATATTAATAATAATAAAATACCTATTTATAAAACAAATTTGTTTATAAAAAGGAATTGTAAAATTCCCTTCAAGTTTCATATACATTTTATGAACATATATTTATTTTAATAAGATTCATATATATTTTATGAACATATATTTATTTTAATATAATTTAATAAGAGATAATAAAATAATAAATAACAAAAGTGAAAAAAAAAATCGAAAATAAAGAAAATGTGTAGTATATATGTGTGTTTTACTCTTAATTCACGTGTCTTATATGATGTGTGTATTAGAAGATCTATGATTTTTCTGGTGATACTTATTTTTCATAGAGAGAAGGTCATGTAGAAATTTATCATTGACTAGTAAAAGATTACTTAGTTAATGCAGAATTTGTTGTGGTATGCCATTGAAAGTTTTGTTAGCTTAGGGGAATAGGTTATGCACTTGGGTTGTTTCTATACTTAAGTGTGAGTGGGAAAGTCTTGACCCTAGAGAAAGTGTAGTGTCAAGTCTACCATAATAGCAGTTATGGATTGTCTTTAACAAATTATCTCTAGGTTAGTATGGCGATACTCACAACATAACTTTGTAGTGGATGCCTATGTTTAATTCCACGTTTTTACGAACATTCAAATGGATACTGTAATTGGGCCTATGTTGTGAACCTAGAGATTCAGTTTAAGATGATAAGTGAAATATTGTGACAATGTGTTTAAATGTATAATAATCAGTGACGACATATGTATTGTTAAACTATAGCGATAATGAGAGTCAATAATGAGTGTTTATAATTATCAAGATATCTCGGGTGGAATGGTATATATGACTTAATGAAATTTATATCGAACTCAATACAAGATGCACTTAACTAGAGAACCAATGATGGGATAAGGTTCTAATTGATATTCAAATAAGTAGACAATACTTAAATATGGGGCTCCTATATGAAACTTAAAAAGAATAAATCTTAAGAGAAGTGTGTTTTTTCATTAATTAAATTACAAGTGGTGATAAAATAGAGTCGGGACATAGTAAGGTGACTGCTAAAAAGGGGTACTCTTAGTCAATATATTAAAAGACTCAACATGCTTTTAATCAAGTGAAGCTCTAGTGGGACTAGTATAGCACAAAATTTGTTATTGGGGAAGACACTTAATAGTTGTGCCATGAAGTTTCTTTTTCTTATTTTGTGAATGACTATAACCCTACACATGACATAGGAAAATAATAACAACCTAATTTTATTATAATTTGGTTGAATATTGATATAATTTCAGATAAACTAAATCATTCTTTAGATGTTTAACTTAATCTTTCAATATAAAGTAAGGAATACAAAACTCTTAAATTTACAATCCTTTATAAAATTTTGTTTTTATAGTATATGATAGTTAATTGAATTTTCATTATTAAGATTGGAACAATAGTGAGTATCATAAAGGAATTGGTTAATAAAACTATGAATCCTACAAAGAATAATACGGGAAATAAAATTTATACTAAAGGGTCTTCCCCTTATTGCTAACATAATAGTAACTTTACGATGACCTTAAGATAGTACAATCAAAGTAGTGACCAAGTAATTATTATTCAAGAGTTGACCCTAAGGAGATGTAAATACCATGCATTATGATTACCTTGCATTTTGACCATAACTTCGGGACGAAGTTTTTTTGAAGGGTAAGTGTATGTAACGCCCCATATCTTAGCCTTAGGTAGTTAGAACATTATTGTTTACTCATCTTAGTAATTTAATTACTAACATTTGTTTGGGCTCAGTTAGATTGGGATAGATATTTCAGATACATACATCTGGACCTAATTATGTATGGTCTAATATTATTTTCATCGTTATATGTTCATGATGTTGAACGTTATGAGATTTGGTTAAACATGTGAACTTACATTTCTTCATTGAACATTAATACATATATGGATTCTTATATGAAATTATGATGTATATACATGGATATGAGTTATTCGTGAACTAACCTGGAGGTTGATGAGCTATGTAATAGCCAAATAACTACAGTGATGAGGTAACATGGATGTCGTAGACATCAAGAAGATAGCGTATGTTATAAGTTATAATTATTATTTAATTTATGATTCGAAATATTGTTATGATTTGTGGTAAGTGTGGTTTTGACAGGACACACAACTTTCCCAGAGTGGTTGTTTGATGACATGATTCTAAGAACAATAGTTGCACAATAGGGCTTGATGTAGAGTGTTGACCCTAGTTCTATAAGGAGGGGTGCAGGTATTTCCCACCATTTAACCTCTGAAACCTAGAGTCGTGGGAGGGTTGTGTGAAGTCACGCTCCCCTAGACGTGTGATGGTGACTGCTAGTTTCCTATTGGGGAAGCTTGGTCAAGATGTATGACACTTCCGCTTACGGGTTATATCTGGAGTTAGGTCAATATAGTTGACGCTTCAACTTAGTCCAACAAAGGAAAGGATAGGATGGAAGATGGAAGTAGGTTAGGAAGGAAGGATGCTTCGATGTTAGTTGAGAATATTGATTAGGGATTAGAGATGCCACTATTGTTTACTCACTTGGTTCCTACCATGTTTAAAACCCTCTTTTGTTTTCCTATTGATATTTTACGTGTGATAGTGAGTTATTGATGAATAGGTGTAATTTTGTTTGTTAAGATTATTAAATGATGCATTACTTGATCTGTTTTCCTACATGTCTTGGTGTGATCATATAAGAACTATGCACTAGAGGCAATGGTTGTTTATCGTTAGTACATGCATGAGATATGTGTATGCTAGCTACACACACATACCCTACACATGTACACTAGTATACTTATTTAATGTATTAATTATTAAAGTAGATTATTAACTATTTAATTGAAAGTTTATTGATTATGTAAATTATATTGCATACAAAATATATAGAAGCATTAAATACCTTCTTTGACTTTGATTAATGGTTGGTATGGTGAATTAAATGAGCATGGTAGGTCGCCATGTACATTTTGGAGAAGTGGTGAGGATGGGAAGGAGGAGAGGTTTGAACATGATGAGAGGTTGGGAAATCTTTGGAAGATATATTTCGTATGATGGTTTTCTTTGAGCATTTGTGCTTTGTTGTTCTTGGAGTCACGGGCACGGAGGGCCAAGAAACCAAAAGGTTTCTTGGAGCTAAGAAGTTGGCTAGGCTCCTAGTTGGCTGGGAGGATTTTGTTGTTTCACTCTGGGAAAGCGGGAAAAGAATGGTTGGAAGCATCTTCTTACTACTAGCAAAGCTACATTGCAATTTATGAGCTTCAACAGACCATGGAGGAGGTATTTTCATTGGTATTTTGTTGTACTTTTGTTTTAAGTTTAAATCTTAGAGTTAACATATTACTCAATTCATCATGTTATTTATAGTTATCATCGAGCAAATGTAAAAGAGTTGTGGAAATGAAAATCAATGAAATTATGTTAAATAAAAGTTGTTAATGCATATGTATTTAATGAGTGATTAATTGCCTAACATCCTAGATGGGTGTTACAGTCACCGGTTTGAAACCTCTGGGGACACCTCAAATCTAGCCATGTTAAGGGATGGTGCAGTCCAGGTCGGGTGTCGATCCCTGGGTGATTTTGACAACTTAGATGCCCCTGGGTCATGGAATCTTAGCCATAGGCCAATCCCGCAAGTCAGGGATATTTAGCTAACAAAAAAAGAATCTTAATTTAGTTTAAATAACCTTATTTTTACCAAAAACATATTTTTAAATACCAGTGTTAGCACTGAGAGTCACCCTCAGATTACGGGATGATAAGCCCAGTACCCATCAGAAGTGTTTGGTGGATGTTTGATTTACGTGAGTGGAGGTTAAATGGGGAAAAATCAGTACAAGAATGATTTCAACACAGAAATGGATAGGTAATGCATAGGAATGTGAGGGCATCATTAACTTCAGTTAGTGATTTGAGTTTAAGTGTGAGAAGAGGGAAGACTTAGTGAGAGGGGTGAATAAGACTGTTATGGGTATCAGGATTTCAAGCATCTTGGTGAAGAAGAATTCAAACTCAAGAGAAATCTTGAGCTCAAGCTTCAGATGTTGAAATATGTCCAAACAAGACAATCACAACAGCATAATAATCAAACCTACATTATCATGCAACTACAACAACTCGATTGGATCCTCCATGCCCGAGCCATTCAATGTGAGAGGGAATAAGATAACAAGGAAGATGACTAAAACTGGTCACAATACCACTGTATTCAAACCTACATTACAATAGCATCAAAATCCTCGACTGGATCCTCCATGCCCGAGTGTTTTAACACATTTTTTACAGAGAAATGAAAGAAGCCGACTTCTATTAATGCGAAAGTCTCAAATTTGATACATAACCAGAGAACAGCTCTGTCATCAAAACATTACAAAATAGGGAGCTCTGCTCAACCAGTTGAGGACCTTATCAAAATATCAAAACTACCTATTTATACTTAGCCCAGTCCACCATTACTAGGAGTGTGATCTGGCGACTACATTCAAAACCTTTCTTCTACATTTTCTTTTGTTAAAATGAGTGTGCATCCTTCTGTCAGACGCGAGCTCGGATCAGTATGGGTTTGCAGGAAAATATGTCCACAGGGGTACCACGGGCTGATGGTTCAGTCCCCACGTCCGGGCTTTCCATGCCTTCCATTTATGGAGTGAGCCGAGGTTTCAACCACCAAGCCTACCTTCCATTAACTGCTTTTCCTCGGGGACTCAATGAGGCTTAAAGCTCAAGGGGTGGCCACATGCTTCTCTCGGATAGGACACCATATAAACATGTGATTGTAGGGCTGCTCAAAAGTGGTTTGGGCTCAGACTGATTTTGGGCCCACAATCCACCACCTTTTTCCACGTAGCACTTTCTCCTTACCATGGTTTCAATTGCGGGACCGCTCAAGACAATTATCA
The DNA here is from genome assembly GCA_009831015.1 of Picea engelmannii. Taxonomy (NCBI): domain Eukaryota; kingdom Viridiplantae; phylum Streptophyta; class Pinopsida; order Pinales; family Pinaceae; genus Picea; species Picea engelmannii. Next base: position 5,498 of record ML795004.1, on the reverse strand, counting down.
CCCGAGTATGTTGTGTCCCCGCAATGGACTATGGCTGTAGATCTGGTCTTGTTCTAATATCGGAGCACACCTGCTAGATTTAGTGCCACTGCCAAGATTTAATCCCCCACCAACTTTAGGATCTGCTAAAAGTGTGCCTTGGGATGGGGCGCTACTTTTGGCGTTGAACAATAACAACTCTCGAAGGATGATCTGACATGGAGGCCTGACGTCACCATGTTGATATGTCGTGGATGGAGAGGTGACATGTGTCACTCAAAAACAGGCTGAAAGCATGTCTAAAATGCTTGAAATGAGTGTCATGTGTCAGCGCTAGATGGATGCCATGCATTTTTGCTGGCGGCTGCCACAAACTTGGTGATCCGGGGCTTTGGCACTAGCTTATTTTCCTTTGGCTCCTCTATGTGATTTTACTCAGAGCTATGGATCTGATGACACGTGGCCCCTTGATATTGATGACTGAGAATTACTTCGGGTCTTCGGACTCCGAGAAAAACAAATCTCAAACCTCATCCTCATCCATGCTTTTACCTGGAGCTGGTGATCTAATGATGCGTTTCCTCTTGAATAGAACGGTTGATAATTACTTCGAGTCTCCGGACTCCGAGAAAAACAAATCTCAAACTTCATCCTCCTCCATGCTTTTTCCCAGAGTTGACGATCTAATGATGTGTGTCCTCTTGAATTAAACGACCAAGAATTGCTTCGGACCTTTATTCGGAGTTCACAGATCTATGCCATATGTCCCCTGGATATTCCTTCAAGTAAATCCTCCAAAGCCAAGGATATGATGACGTGTGGACCTCGCAGATCGACAGTCCAGATTCATTTCGGGCCTTCGTTACTTCTGGCTTAGGGAGTTTCATATGTGAAACATGAAAAATCTCCCAGAGAAAAATCGTTGAAGTGACGTGATGGCCTGACGTCATATGATGTTACGACTGCTGACGTGTCATGGAAAGAAGGGTGACATGTGTCATGTGAAAAAGGGTGAATGTCACAGCAAAATGACCTAGAATGAGTGCCACGTGTCATGACTTATGAGTGTGCCATGTGCTTCAGCACTTTAGGACTTTGGCGCTTCGGGACTTCGGTGCTTCGGGACATCGGGACTTCGAGACTTTTCAATACTTGACTTCCACGATTCTCCGAAGCGCTGAACTCCGAAGCGAGGGATATTCCTCCACATGTCCCCTTGGCTTGGATGGCTCGGATTACACAAAATGCTTGATGGACCTTAATAAGAAAGACTTCAAGGAGAAAAATGTGTTGAAGGGAGAGGAGGGGCTATGGCTCAAAATCAAGATTGAAATGACTTTTAACCCCTACGATTTCATGTGATAACATCAGGCTCCAACTGGGATGGAGGCCTCCCTATGAGGCTTCCAAGAACCTAGCAGTTCCAGTCGCCTTATGCATTGGGCTATGGAGTCATTTGTGTAACCAACCTCAAAATACTTCCAAAAACTAACACTTATTCAATCAACTAATTGAAAAATTGTTGCAAATGGTCGGGAACAAGCTTATTTCCTATGCTACCCTACTCTAACCAAATTTGCCACTTGATCAAGTAAAAGTAGATTTCCACAGAAGCCACTCAAGTAATTTGATGACTGAAATGATCTCATCTATGCCATTGATCAATGAATAATAGCAAGAATATAGTAGCAATGACATAAGCTCCTTCATAAAACCATACTTACCCATGAGTGTCGGTGAAATAATGCAATTTGAAATTTTCAGAAAACCTAAAACATATGACTTCATGTATATGGCTATAGGATCATGCATCACGTGATAGAATTTTGTCTTCTTTATAAGACTAGGTTGTTCCTTTGTAAATGCTTCTCCACTTGCAAATAAATGACCTCCTTGTTCTTTTGAAACCAACTCTTGATCATCAACAGTTGCAGTATCTTCTTCATAAGAATGATCACAAGATAATTGTACAGCAGGATTTAAAGCATCATAATTACAACCAGCCAAGAACATATAGTTATCTATGCAATCAACCACTACTACATGCTCAAAATGGTCTGAAAACTGATCATAAGATTGATATCATTCCTGTCCATAGAAAAATCTGCAAATATTGAAGAATCTGATTCCAAATGTGAATCATACCTACTTCCTTGTTGTTGTTCCAGATCTGATTCATACTCACTACCTTCTTGCTCGGAATATGAAACATATTGATAATCTTCTTGCTCAAAATATGAAACATATTGACAGTCTTCTTTCTCGGAATCTAAAACATGCTGACAATCTTCTTGCTCGGAATCTGAAACATATCGATAGTCTTCTTGCTTATGTACATGCAATTTTTCAAGATATGCTTGCATACGAAACCCCTTCCTAGCCCTGATGTTCTCTTTGACTTCTTCAGGATCTTCAAACATGTTTCTTAAAGATGAATATTCCCTTTCTCTCAGGAGAAGGACAAGCTCTGAATGTTGAGCCATGACATAGTACACCATGGTAGCAGTCTCTGTGGGTCTGATCTCCACAGGCATACTATGATAAACACTGTAAAACCTCCTATTGAATACAGCCAAGGCTTCCTCTTCCCCTATCCTCAAGGCATTAAAATCAAACCAATACTGATCAAGGGACTTGTTCTCACCCCAACACTTTAAAAATTCATTACATAGCTCGATCCAAGAACCAATAGAACTGGCTCCAATACATTTAAACCACATAACAACATCTCCAAAAAATTATTGTGAGAACAACCTCATGGTAACATCATCATGAACAATCTTAAATTGATCAACAAAGTTCTCAAAGGCCTCCAATTGCCTCTTAGTTGTAACATGATCCTCTCTAGAAAACTAAGGAAGATACTCAAAGGAATAAAGAGGATAGGGATGCAGGTGATGTGGCAGCCTTAAAGGTTTAAACATCTTGTCTCTAATCTTAGCTTGAAAACTTGTGGGTTGAATATGTGATTTAACAAGAAGATGGGAAGGTCCAAAAGTAATAACAGAAGGCAATGAGATCTGAGAAGGCTTTGAATCATTTTCAACCCCCTCAAGGTTACAAGGGTGATCAATTTCAAGAGGAAATCCAATACAAATCTCACTTTTATGAATAGGCCAAGGCGAAGACACAAGATCAACATCTACAAAAAAAGAAGAGGGCATGTCTTCTTCTTCTAAGGATGGATAAATAAAGGAAGGCTTATTATCATCTGAATAGACAAAGAAAAGGATAATCCTCTTTATATGTAAACGGAAAGAGAGAAGTGAGCTAATAAAGAAGAACATGATTCCATGAAGAAAGCTCATAAATTGATACCTGGTTATCCACTTCGGTATGGTCATCTTTCTATCAACAGGATCCTCCCCAGTGGAGTCTTTGATTGTGGAGTTTCCAGGTGCAAACTGCAATCTTCAATGGTAATGATTTTTTATGCACCTTCAGAATCAAAATTTCTTTGTCATTCTATCCCAGAGAAATGTCTTCAATTTGTTCCCCGACAATGACGCCAAGAATGTTAGCACTGAGAATCACCCTCAAATTGCGGGAGGATAAGCCCAGTACCCATCAGAAGTGTTTGGTGGGTGTTTTATTTATGTGAGTGGAGGTCAAATGGGGAAAAATCAGTACATGAATGATTTCAACACAGAACTAGACAAGTAATGCACAGGGATGTGAGGGCCTCATTAACTTCAGTTAGTGCTTTGAGTTTAAGTGTGAGAAGAAGTAAGACTTAGTGAGAGGGGTGAATAAGACTGCTATGGGCATCAGTCTTTCAAGCAGCTTGGTGAATAAAAAATCAAACTCAAGAGCACTCTTGAGATCAAGCTTCAGACACTGAAATATGTTCAAACAACACAAACACAACAACATAGTAATCAAACCTACATTATCATGCAACTACAACAACTTGAATGGATCCTCCATGCCTGAGCCATTCAATGTGAAAGGGAATAAGATAACAAGGAAGATGACTAAAACTAGTCACGATACCATTGTAATCAAACCTACATTACAATAGCATCACAACCCTCGACTGGATCCTCCATGCCTGTGTTGGTCGTGGATCCTGATTATCTTCCTGATTTAGAGGTCTTTTGTTTTCAGTCGTGGCTATACCCCATGAAGTATTTACACCCCAAAAGTATGTACACTCTTCCACGTGGGGGAGTGCAGAGGGGGGTTACCCCCTCTAAGGGGTTCGAGGGGGATATCCCCCCGGCTGGGGGGTCCAGGGGCAAGCGGGCCCCCGAAGGAAAAATTGCCTTGTAAATGTATATTTTAATTTCATTCTAAATCTAGACTGTTCATTATAAGTTCACATATCTAACGGTAGAAATTATGTTAGGGTTTTTTCCCTAGAAGGATACCCTCTGTTATGAGGGAAATGTATTGCAGCTATGCATGATAGTGAATATTGTATTCTAAGATAGGAGACCGTGAGAGAAAGAAGAGGAAGTTACAGCGGTTTTGTTGTAGGTTGTATCCCTTCATTTGTTGGATAATAATAAAGGAAGGACCTGGCAATTTCTCTAGTGAACGTAGCCCACACTGGGTGAACCACGTAAATCTGTGTCTCTATTGTATTGTGTATCTTCTGTGTTTTGTTTCTTCATTTGTTTTATTTTATTTCTCCATGGTCCTGTTTTTCTAACAACTGGTATCAGAGCGAAAGGTAACTCGCAGGAAAGGAGAGTTCCTGGTTCAAGTGGGAGCAATGTCGAAAGATGGAAAGTTTAGGGTCGAAAAAATTAACGGCCAAAACTACCAGTTATGGAAGATGTAGATGGAATATTATTTATATCAGAATGATCTATTCCTACCATTGCGTGGAGTAGAAAAGAATCTGATGGATATGAAGGATGAAGAATGGGAGATTCTTGATAGAAAGGCTCTAGGAACGATACGACTGAGCCTGGCAGCGTCGGTGGCTTTCAATATTTTGAAAGAAAATACAATGAAGGGTTTGATGGACACATTGGGTAAATTGTATGAAAAACCATCGGCATCCAATAAGGTATTTCTAATGAAGAGATTATTTAATATGAAGATGTGAGAAGGTGGGTCTGTTGCAGATCATTTAAATGATTTTAATACGGTTACTAATCAACTAAGTTCTGTAAAAGTGGACTTTGATGATGAGGTCAAGGCTCTTCTAATATTGTGCTCTTTGTTAGAAAGTTGGAACGACTTGGTCATGGTTGTAAGTAACTCTATCTCTGGTTCAAATACTTTAAAATTTGATGATGTTGTTGGTGTTATCCTTAGTGAGGAAATGTGACGAAAAAACACAGGTGAGACATCAGGTAATGCATTTAACATGGATAAAAGGGGAAGACAAAAGGATAGAGGAAAGAGATCAAGGAACCGCGGGAATTCTAGGAAGGGAAGATCCAAATCCAGATTTGGAAAGATAGAGTGTTGGAATTGTGGGAAGAAAGGACATCTGAAGAAAGACTGTAGATCTCCAAAGAAACAAAGAGATGGACAACAAGAGAGAAATCAGGAAGCAAATGTAA
>ML795003.1:485154-511303 GCA_009831015.1 Picea engelmannii | reverse complement strand
GTGTCTTTTTAACATGAACCATTGGATCTCTTCATTTAATTTTAACATAAATAATATTTTCCTTTTATTCATTAATTATTGTGTAAGTTTCTCAATTTAATTAGAAGACTAATCTTGATTCGAATTTTGTCCTCATGAGTTGATCACGGATATGGATCGACTCATTATATCGTTCTCATGCTTCTGTTGCGTTCCCAAGTTTGACAACAGATCATATTCGAGATTTTACCTTCTCTTTGTATTTTTATGATGCTAATCTTTTTCAAATTACTCTATAAGCCTTAAGTTGTTTACATAAATGAATTATGTATGAGGTTCTTCCTTCAACCCAATGTTCAAATGACCATGGGCTCAAAACCACAGGCTTATCCATTTAAGCATTGTTCCAAGCACTTCTTTTTTCATCCTTATTCCTCTATCATGAGACCATAACCCATGACCAAATGCAAGTCCTAACAAGTGCTAATCCGATGATTTCAACATTATCCTCAAGAATAAAACAAATCAACGATCAAGACTTAATTTGTGGTTGAGTGAACGATTTTCGTTCACTTCGGGACTTCGGTGATTCGTGACGTCAGACTTTTCATTCTTCCAATTCTCCCGAAGAAAATTTCGTCGGAGTGCGTATCAACACTTCTCTTCTTAATAACCTTCACATGTCCAGGAGCTAGGACCGTAGGCTTAGGAGAAATGTAGCTCTCGATTTTCGGGTATTAGCCTTTAGGCTATTTGTGACTCCGAGACTCTAGGTTACTCGAACTTTGAAGTAGTTCAATCCCTCTGGAGGTTTTACCTACCGAATAAGTCATAAAGTTGTGGTGACCGTTTGTTGCCAGTTAACTCCTCATGCTTACTCTATTCATCCAGTATGCTTGATCAATGTTTGAGAATGCTCCTGAAGTGGATCAATGTTTAGTGTTACTTCATGATTCCAGCCTTTGGTGATTAGCTGATAAAGGAATCTTAGATATCCACAAATTTAGTAATCCCAGAATGACGTGGCTTGTTGACGTCACTGTTGACGTGGCACTGGTTGAGTGGTTTCCACATGTCACCTAGATTCATGACTTTCGTATACCTAAAATGCCAACTAGACCTTGACACTTGTCACCATTTGATTGGGCCATGTGTCCTTCTTGACATGGTCTTGTTGACGTGGATTTCCTGAAGTTTCATATGTCTTTCTCCTTTGGATCATTACTCTATATTGGACGGTCTAGTTTTCACTTGAATTCTTGATCCAACGACCCTCATTCACTTCGGGACTTCAGGGCTTTGACCGTTGGGTAAAATTACATGTTTCAAACTCCTTTTTTCCGAAGTGGTCAACACTGAAGTTGACCACCATTGGACCCGCCTATCCTCATCCAACGATCACCATGCATTTCCTAGATCTGATGGCCCTCATTCACTTCGAGACTTCGGGGCTCTGACCTTCGGGTGAACTTACATGTTTCAGACTCTTTTTATCTCAAGTGGTCAACATCGAAGTTGACCACTGTGGGACCCGCCTATCCTCATCCAATGGTCACCATGCATTTCCCAAATCTGATGGCCCTTATTTACTTCAGGATTTCGGGGGTTTCGAGACTTTGTGTCTTATGGAGTCCACTTATCATGTCCTTCCACTTGGTTCTATCTGACGATCAGGATAGATCCCGAACTGATCTAACAATTGAGAGCTCACCTGAATTTCCTCCATGAAATCTAACGACTCTTATTTAATCTCTCTCGATCTATGATTTTGGCTTGATCCAACTATCCATAATGCTACTGCTCCAAATCTGATGGTTGAGATTTAATCCTTCCCAATCTCTGACTTCACCTTGATTTGATGGTTGTTGAGATTTCTATGGGATTTTGATCAACAGTTGACATATTTTTCGACTGTAATTGATTTTCCTTACGATTCTTGAAGGGTTTCAACGCTCTTCTCTCTGATCTACTCATCACTATTTCTCCTGAGATTTTAATAATTGTTTGTTCATTCTTTTATGCACTGATCTTTAGTCACTAACCCTCCTGAGCTCTTAATTCCTTGTGCTTTGTTACTCCTTATCTACTTGGATTCTATGCATGCTACCTCTCTTGAGCTTTAGAAATATAGGATCATTGTTGATCCTATCATGAACAACAATGATCACAAATTGCTTCTACCCCAAGGTGATCTATGTCTGCCCCAAGGTGATCTTATTTTTTCTTTGTTTATTGTACATGTTTGACTCATGTTTCCATCAATGACAACACACAATCAATAATGCCAACAATCTTCCCCTTTGGCATTGAGGGAAACATATATGTAAAACAAATTCTTTTTCTCCCCCTATCACTAATGTCATTTTCAAGTTGGAGGATTGGACTTTTACTAATACCAAATACCGATACCAGATTTGTTTTACTATTTTTCTCCTCCTTTGACATCAATGACGAAGAGTTATATATATATATATATATATATATATATATATATATATATATATATATATCTTACTGTTTTTCTCCCCCTATGAATGTGTCAGTTGTTATCTCAATCTCTTGGGATTTTCTGTTCAAATAAGTAGTGTTATTGATACCATTGTTTTGTAGTTATCAAGTCTTTTAAACCTAATCCAATGACTTCCTCATATGATGACGAAATTAAATACCCCCCTGATTTTTTACAGTTTCATAGGGTTTTACTATCTTCTCATTTGTTCTAAAGGACAAGGGTGTGAATCTTACTGATCTTCTTGATCTGTTTCTTTATTCTTCTTGATATTTTGATCTTCCACGAGAATACCATTGATCGAAACCAATTAATTTAATTTTCATTCTTCAACCAATTTAATATCTTATTCACAGTCCTTCGATTCTGCAGAAACCAACTTCATCTTTTGTCCCTTAGAAATAAAATTGAATTGTTCCTTTCATCTGTTGTTTGTACTGTTGCCTCAAATACTTAAAACATGCTTTAGTTTTTCATGATACTCAGGCTATAATCCTCTTCTAACTAGACTGATGCACTCCATATTATTAATCATGTTTTCCCTTCATTTTATTCATATTTTCCATTGAGGGGAAATTTAGTAGTTTATGAAAATAACATTGGAAAACATCCAAGATTTTCATTGCCCAATTCTTCTGGTTGATATGTTATTGAAGATTCATCATTATCATCAATGTTCTGTGTAAGTGAAACTTCTTCATTTTATTCTTTGGGATTTTCTGTTTGCATTTTTCTTTCATTGGTTAATGTACCCTTGATCTACATGATATCGTCAGGATACACTATTGTGTCATATTCTTCTTTAGGAACTCTCATTTCTTGAGTTTGATCCATTTCATATTCCAATCTCTGAATTTCACATTCCTTATTAGGAAATTCTCCTATTAGGATACTCCTCCAAAAGAAAAGGGTACAAGTACTACAAACAAAAACTCCACAAGATAGTTGAGAGTATAGATGTGAAAGTAGATGAATGACCACTTCATATAGTAAGACACTAGCACCATGATGATTCATATGATGAACCAATCGTCAATGAACCACAAGATGACAGAATGAACGAGAATAAGGAACAAGAGGATTTATAGGAAGATGAGAGAATGGGAACACCACAGTCAAAGAGCCCGTCAAGGTATGTACAAAAACATAATTTAGAAAATCAAATTCTTGGAAACAAGGAAATAGGTGTACAAACTAGAAGAAAACTTATAGGTACATCTAGATTTGCAAATTTTGCACTATTATCCATGAGTGAACTCCAAAATTTTGTGCGAGCAAGTCAGGATGACCATTGGGTCAAAACCATGAATGAAGAACTATACCAAATAGAGAAAAATAAGACTTGGGATATTGTTCCAAGACACAATAACAAGAATGTAATTGGAACTAAATGGGTTTACAAAAACAAGTTGGATGAAGATAGATAGATAGTCAGAAACAAGGCCAAACTGGTATGCAAAGGGTATGCTCAAGTAGAAGGAGTGGACTTTGAAGAAACCTTTTCCTTTGTTGCAAGAATTGAAGCTATCAAGATGTTTTTAGCTTTTGCATGCTATAGAGTATTCAAAGTTTATTAGATGGATGTCAAATCGGCCTTTTTGAATGGTGACCTAGAGGAACATGTTTATGTGTAGAAGCCAGAGGGTTTTCAACTGACTGACAAAAATGATTATGTCTTCCGATCAAAAAAATCCATGTATGGGCTGAAACAGGATCCAAGAGCCTGGTACTACATATTGGGCTTTTTACCGGCAATGATTTAAAAGGGAATGACTGATAACAACTTATACATCAAGGATGAAGGTACTGACCTGTTAATTATTGTAGTGTATGTTGATGATATTATCTTTGGAAGTAATATTGAATTAATGAGTAAGAAGTTTGCAGCTGCAATGCAGAAAGAGTTTGAGAGGTCTATGTTGGGGGAACTCTCCTTCTTTCTTGGTCTACAAATTCATCAATCAGAAAGAGGAATTTTCATTTCTCAAAGTAAATATCTCAAGGAAATGTTGAAGAAGTTTGGCATGGAAAACTATGCACCAATAAGCACTCCTATGACTACCAGTTGCAAACTCAACAAAGGTGATGATGCTCCAAAAATAGATCAAACTATGTATAGGTCTATGATACGCAACTTACTCTATCTCACAACATCAAGTCTTGACATCATACAAGCAATGGTTTTGGTAGGCAGGTTTCAAGCCAATCCTAAGGAAACTCACGTTCTTGCGGTTAAAAGAATATTCAGATACTTACAAGGCACTCTTGATTATGGCTTGTGGTATCCAAAAGACAAAAACCTCGTTATCAAAGCTTATACATATGAAAATTGGGCTATAAGTATTGATGATATAAAAAACACTAGTGGAGGTGCATTCTTCCTTGGCAATTGTTTATTGTCCTGGCTCAACAAGAAACAAACTTCCATTTCCTTTATACAGCTGAAGTCGAATATATAGCTGCAACATCTTGTTGTACTAAATGTTGTGGATAAAAAACAATCTCAAGGATATTCAAATTCCTTGTGATCAACCTATCACCATCATGTGTGACAATACAAGTGCTATCAATATCTCTAAAAACTTCGTTCAACACTCTAAGACTACCCATATATCAATCATATATCATTTTCTCAGAGAACATGTTTAGGATCGAGTGGTCAAATTAGACTATGTTCCTTCAAAAGAGAAGATTGCAGATATTTTTACCAAGCCATTACCAAAAGAAACCTTTGAGTATCTTAGACAAAGGTGGGGTGTGATCTCGTCTTCCTTTCTTCAATAAAGATCACAATTCACTACTTCTACAAGAGCCCCATTTGATGTTGTATCAGGGGCAAGTGATATTGTTTTTAATAATTACATCACTCGTAAAAAGAAGTTTGCTTTTGTGGAGATGCACACAATTCAAATTTACAATGGTTCTTGATGGTATTCTGTTTGAGGGTGGTTTTTTGTGCGTAAAGAGTCCAAGAGTATGTTTTAACAAATGCTTCTAGAGGACCTTATTCCTAGAGGGAGAATATACATAGTCTATCTTTTTCATTGCTGTCAAAGGGGGAGAGTAACAAAAACAACAAACAACAAACCCAACATAGCATGAAATTGATACACATTGAAAGGGAGTTTGTTGCGCACAATGAAAGGGGGAGAAACTTAGCATAAAGGCCATTGATTTGGCAGTTGCACATATTAAAAGAGGGAGAAGCTTAGCATAAAGGCCATTGATTTGGTAGTTGCGCACATTGAAAGGGGGAAAAACTTAGCATAAAGGACATTGATTTGACAGTCATGATATTTTGGTTGCCATCAATGACAAAGAGGGAGTTTGTTGTGCGTATGTTTTCATTGATGTCAAAGTGGTCATGATATAGTCAGTTCTAGTGCTATGACAGATAATATGGCACAAAGTATGGCACATAGATACAGGAAGTTGTGAAAAAATGAAAACAAAAGTTCGCAAAAATGATCGAAGGACAAAAGGATCAATGGCGCAGAAGAAAATATGCACGATGCCTTGAGCTAGTGTGACGAATGGTGCAATGGAGTGCGACGTAACGAAGCCAATTGCTTGTCAATGTCATAGAATAAAATCTACAAGGTGTCTTGAGCTAGTGCGATGAACGACGTAGTGGAGTGTGACGAGATGAAGCCAGTGCGACAAGAGACAGAGTGGACTACGACAAAACGAGTGAGAGTTCAATAGTCAAGTGAGTGAGTCACCAGGGCATGCTCACAGTCTGGCGGGGTGACTGGGTAAGCGTGTTGTATAGAAAGTGCAACAGGTTGAAGACTTGTGACTTGAGTCTTGCGCTCATATTCTATCTGGGCATTCAGTGCTTTGTAAACCATAATGTAAATTGTTGTGTCAATTTTGATGAGATGTTATGATAAGACTAGGTTATGTAGCTGGAGATGAGATGGAACTCATTCATTGGAAGATTTGGTCACATAATCGATCATTCGTTAATCATTGAAATGATCAATGAAGATCTTTGAACGTTTTTGTAAAACAAGGAAGATTTGGGCCATTTGATTTAGTTGAAGAATGTCCAGCCATAACTCGATAAGAAATATACTTAATTTAGACAGAAATGTGTCCACATATAACTAACTGGACTTTGATCTGGTCAAAATATGTCCACAATATAACTTTTATGGGTCCATATACTTAATTTAGACAGAAGTGTGTCCACATATAACTAACTAGATTTTGATCTGGTCAAGATATGTCCATAATATAATTGTTATGCATCCACATACAATTAGTTGAACTGAGGCAAAGATATTATAAATAGGGATGTTCTTTGATTAAGTTAGATGTTGACAAGAAAGGAACCTAACTGGAGATATATGTTCTATATATTCTGTAGTTTTCTCCCTCATTGGTTTTCCACGTAAAAATGTAGTATACTATGTTTTCTGTGTTGTTTTGATTTCTACATACATTGGTGATTAAGTAAGCACTTCAAAATAATGTTAAACCATTCAAAGAAAAGAAAATTTGAGAAAAATGATATAATACTAATTAACCCCCCTCTTATATTAATGTGATTCTCAATATCCTGTACGTTAGTGGTTAGTCTATGGAGAATGAGCGTAGCACTTCCCTCTCACACACGTAAACCCTAACGGATAAAAGCTCAAATCTGAGCACAAAGAAATGTTCCTCTGTACGTCTGTCTGCCAGTCTTCCCAATAGGTACCAGTCTACGCCTCTCTGTCACCCACTCTGTCATTAGGGTTTCACCAACTATCGAAAATCATCTCCCGCGAATCGTGTAAACACGTTAGAATAATCTCCTACGTTCCCGTTCACACTCTCCTTCTAAGTGCGCAAATACCCTGCCATATTTTACTTTCAACGATTTCAACTTTTCCTCAAAGTGATTTTCGATACATAATCATCCAAGAGGCGGTGCAAACAAACGAAGAGGCGGTGATTTCAACTTTTCCTCAAAGTGATTTTCGATACATAATCATCCATGTCTAATCAACGAAGAAATCGACCAATTTTTCAAGAAGTTGGAAGAACGTTGGAAAGATAATACATATATTAGTGAGATTGTTTTTCAGTGTTGTCTTTCTACCTTTATCTTATGAACATTTGCAACAAATCAATAGCTTTCATGCAGTTGCAACAAATCAGTAGCATTCTACAATGAGTTTTTTGGTAAATGCATGACATTTGAGAATAACCAAGTGAAAAAGACATCCTCTTGAAAAAAAATCAACAATTCATCTGGTTCTTTAATCTCAAATTAATATTTCATGAAGCTGTACTTCGATTTGATAGCCTTTGATCAACCATTACTCCTTGGATATTTCTAAATTCTTAGACTTAGGAGTAAATTTCATCAATTCAAGCTAGACAAAACTCCCACTTGCAATAAATCAACCGCAATGAAATAAATTTTCATAGGGAAATTCTTCCCATCACACAATTACTACACAGTTTGAATTTTTGAGTTTCATACATATAACAAACAACTTGAATATAGAGGTAGATAGGATCACTAATCAAGCTTCTTTGAAGAAGGCCATCTCCCTAAGGATTTGCCAGTTTGCTTTGACTTCTTAGTTTGCTTGTTGGTAGTATTTGTAAGATTTTTTCTCCTATATTTTTACATTCAAATTTTTCCTAGGTCCTTTTCAGAGCAATCCATGTTTTCATTTATACCATATGTAAACAACCCCATTAGCTAAATCATTGTAATATACCAGATATAAAAAGTATGCAAAACATAAATAAAATGATAGAAATGACACAATAACAAAATATAACCAGAACAATCACCACAATAACACTGAAATGATATCAGAATAACAATAGAAATAGCACTTTGATTCCGAGAGCAATGTTCACGGGCCTCTTCGAGGGGGCAACCTCAAGTTGAGCAGAGCTCTATTACAATAATATCCAAGCTAGAGTTCTCATACCCTCGACTCCTATTGATACTAAATATGTCTATCAAAAGAAGCATCTAGAGGAAGATCCTTCTAGAAGAGGAAGCTTCTATTAGGTCTTCTTACATTCGACTTATTCTATTTTATTGCAAGGCCTTATTAATATTGACCTTTATTACATCCGAATATATTATTCTACCTATGTGCGGGTTAGGACCCTAACATGTCCGCCCCCTTAAAAACAACCTTGTCCTTAAGGCTTAAGATGTGGAAATTGTTGCAGAATGGTAGCTGCTTCCCAAGTGGCATCTGTTGGAGTTGTATATTTCCACTGGACTAACACTTCCTTGATGGTTCTTTGACGCAAGCGATGCTCACGCTGGTCCAAAACTGCATGTGGATGTAGCCAAATGGATCCTTCTTCAGCTAACTCGGGAATGTTGGTTTGAATTTGGCACTTAGTTCCAATCACCTTCTTTAAGCATGAAACATGAAAAACATGATGTAGCTTCGAATGACTAGGCAAAGCTAATTGATAGGCCACCTGTCCCACACACTTGAAAACGGTATAAGGACCATAAAATTTGGGCGCTAGCTTTTGACAATGCTCGGCCTTGAGGGAATTTTGCTTGTAAGGTTGCAGTCGAAGAAACACCTGATCCCCTTCTGCAAATTGACGTTCAGAGGGACCTTGATCTGCTTGTTGCTTCATGTGATTTTGTGCCATGACCAAATTCTCTTTGAGGGTATGGAGAATAGCCTCTCGAATTGTAAGTGTTTGGTCAACCGCCTGGACCTTCGAGACACTAAGTAAGTATGAGAGAACTGAAGGTGGCTTCTGTCCATATACCGATTCAAAATAAGTCATGCGTGTAGCTGTATGGTATGAAGTGTTGTACCACCATTCAGCTAGGGGTAACCATTGCGCCCACTAATTTTTCTTTTCTAAGGCAAAACAACTCAAATATGTTTCCAAACACTTGTTGACAACTTCTGTTTGACCATCAGTCTGGGGATGATAAGTTGTGCTGAGGTGCAATTGGGTGCCTTGTAGCTTGAACAATTATTTCCAAAAATTGCTTGTGAAAGCTGGGTTGCGATTAGAAACAATAGAGTGCGGCATGGAATGAAGCTTGAAGACCTGATCCATGAAAATTTGAGCCACCTTGGATGCTATAAACAGGTGTTGAAGAGCGCATAAATGAGAAAACTTGGAAACGCGATCAACAACCACCATGATGACTGATTTATTTCTCGATTTGGGTAAGCCTGTAATAAAATCCATAGAGATATCCCTCCAAATAACAGGTGGAATCGGAAGCGGTTGTAGTGTGCCCAAAGATTTGGCTGTTTATCCCTTGTTGCGTTGACACACATCACATTCAACGACAAAATTACGAATGTCTTGTTTCATACCATCCCAGAAAAACGAACGTTTGACCCTGTCATAGGTTTTGGTGAACTCGGAGTGCCCCGCTGTGGGTGTAGCATGAAGCTCATAAAGTACCGTGAATTTAAGCTTTGATTGTTTACTTAAATACAAACGACCTTTGTATCGAAGCTCATCATGGAGCCAAGAGTACCCTGGGGAAGCTGGAGCATTGGACTACAATTGTTGGATCAAATGCGAACTTTTGGGATCTTGTAGCCATTCCTAGTGAACGACTTGGAGCCAATCTGGTACAATGAATGTAATATCCTTCGGCCGAACCCAATTGTAATGTAATATAAATGTACTTAAGCTGCTGAGTTTTTTTGACCTCATTTGGTAATGCACGTCATGTGGCATAGTGTGCGCATGAACTGCGCAATAAAATGATGTAATATGCACATTTCGAGATACTGCGCGAAGTAACTAGGGTGCACACAGTATGGAGGACAACAAGCCTCGCGTATATGATATGTGTTATAAGCTGGTGAGCTGGTTATTATAAGATGGGATGCTTATGTTTTGGTATTGGGTCGGAATGCCTAGATGTCAAAGGCTAATGCGCCTACTGTGTACATGACTCATGATTAATATAAAATACATCGTTGCGCGTAGACCGACCATGTTAAAAAATATGGGGGACTGAACTTCACCAGTTAGGGAAAGGGAGGGCCAAAAGTCAAGGGAATATTATATTAATATTTCCTAAAACATAAATTATGGATAATTATTTTATCCTAAGTTCTAAAGTTGGGGACAAGTGGACCAAAGTAACTTCCGATATGACAAGTGTCAAGTTGGGGACATGCATTCATATCGAGGGGGACTTAGCTCATTTGATCACTTTTTTTCACAGGATTTCTACTAGCAGCTCAACCATCATTCACAACATCACTTCCACGAGAGTTTCACAGTGATTCTTTTCCACACTCAATTATCTAGTCAATGATTCCATGACCATTTTCACTCATGCATTCCGTTATCCTTGAGACAACCATTTCACCATTCTAGAGCCTGTTCCCATAGCCCTTTTCGGTTGGTGTACCTGGTTAGCTTGGAGCGATATTGAAGAAGCGGGTTGTCAGTCCCGTGAGCAATTATATGAGCGAGATAATTGCTAGGGATTGATTCTTGAAGGTGATAAACTGCAACTACAATGCTCTGAGACTTCCAGTTTGTCCTGTTGTTGAATCCCTGTAAGGGAAGTGGGGCAGCCGAGGGATTGTTGAGCAGAGAAGGGGCAGACTTCCTTGGGTGGGACAGGAATGTGGGGAATGAGAGGCTATAGGTTGTTAGTTGAGTAAGCACCTGAGATAGAGTCTTTCCTATTGCCCATGAGCCTTAGCCTGGATATGAACCCTTTACCCTGGGTGGAGTTCAGTCCCAACTCGGGGGTGACTCACTGTTGAGAGTGATGAACAATGTAGTCTAAGGTTGAGAGGTTCATGGACGATCTGTACATGGTTGGTGACAATCTTTCTAAGATAAGTACCAATTGTATGGTAAAATGATATGCTACTTTGTTATTTACATGCCTATGTTACGGTTTATCATATATGTGATTATAATTGCCTGTATGTTTTTGGGTAATTCCCTGTAAATGCTGCATATCTGTAGTTACTGTTATTTCAGTATAAAAGTTGTATGTTACAGAAAGTAATTGTTTGTTTATGTTTATATGTAAAGCTTCCGCAAGAGTGTTGTATGTATATGTTTTAGTTTCATGCAGTTTAAAGAGTAAAATTATGTTGTATAGCTCAATTGACTACTGGGTATGTTACCATATGTTCCGCAGTAAGGGAACAAAAGCATTCCCTAGAGTAGCATGGTCCACCCTGTTAAGGCTAGAAATGTTACTGACTGGTGTTAGAGCATGAGTGGTTTCTTTGGAGTGGCGTCCCACGGCCTGCGGGTGGTTGGGGGAACGTTACAAATTGGTATCAGAGCTTCAATTCAACACTGAGCTTGGATGGGCCAGAGGGGTTCAATTGAAGCGAATATTCACAAAAGAGTAACTTCAAAGTGACCAAAATTGGAGTCATGGAGTGTCCATGGAAAAGGTTGGCATGCTGGCGTGCGCGGTAAATTTTGGCACCACGCAGGAAAACATTGGCGTGCCAGTATGCACGGTAAATTGTGGCGCCGCGTGGAAGATTATTATGTGCGGATGCACGCACTGAATTTAGCCTTGTGCGGTGAGCACACACATAGTAATGTGCACATGGGGTGTGCAAGTATTTCTTAACACAGAGGAATTTTGTTGGTACGCGCATAAGTATGAGTATAAGTTGTTTCGGGACAGTGTATTCAGTAGTGTGCAGATAAGTGGGCGTGATGGAATATGTTGAACTTGACATGGTGCATGCATAGGATGAAATGCATGTGGAATATCGGTACGTGGTACCAAAACTGTGCGCAGTGGATATTTGCGCACAATGCAAGAGTATTGCGTGTAAGTTGTCGGTGCGACGAAGAAGAAATGCATAGTAGATATAGGTGCGCGAAAAAGCGTTTTACCTTGTGATATTGTTATGCATGATAAATATAAATGAACAAGTCAAATTTTAGTGCGCGCAAAGTCGCTTGGAAGGCGATGAGTCTGAGTTTAATTTGCATAATAATAAAAGAAAAAGAAACACACAACCACATCGAAGCATTAATTAAAAAGAATTCCAAGTTTTATTTTCCTCTGATTCAGAGAGATGAAAATAAAATATAAGATTACAAAAAAAAAAAAAAAAAAAACTTATTATAAAAGAAAACAAGATTCATAACACCACCAGATAGAAATTGTAATAAAACAGTCTAAAATTCGTTTCTGTATTTATATAATCATATTAATCACAAAATTACAAAAGGGTGATGACAACAGTTAGCCTGTTGTGAAAAGGGTCGTTTAAGGAACAAGCCTATCATCTGGTACTCCTTATCTCCACTACCGGTTGTTCAAAATTCACTGAAACATGCTTAATTTTTAGTTGAAGACTTACTTCATCTTAGTGATCTGCGCCTTTAAAGAAGAATCTAACCAGACCGGTTGATTCTCTCCAACGCTTTTAGCCACTTCAGCCGTAGATTACTCCTTCTTCTGCCGCTTACTCCTTTTCTTCTTAGTGACTGGCCTGTTGATGACTAAATCCTTCATAGTGGGATTCAACTTGACTTCCAACCACAATTCTATAGCCGGATCTATGTGTAACTTAGTTGCTAGAATGTGCGCAAGGACCCTTTCCTCCTTATTCGCAGGAAAGTCTAGCATGTTGCCCGAATAACCCGTCTCACTCGATTTAGCCTTGTCCATGTATCTCAGGTTGTGGATACCGAAATGTTTTTATAGAGAGCAAAAAGTCGAGTAGTTTGGAGATTACTTCAGTTATGGATACGCAGGTACCTTCATACTTGGGGAGTGGTAATTATAGAACTCCATTTATGAAGCACAGATGGATTACATACAAAAGCGTTGGGTTTCCATGCTCGACCAATCCATTTCGAATGATTATATTTTGAGTTCGTTACATGGCGGTGTTCAACTGACATCACATGGTTGTGAAGTACCGAACGAGTGAAGCAGGGTGATCTGACTAGCCATCGCCCGCTCCACGAGTGGTGGATTTGACATGTTGAGACACGTGACACCGCGTCTTGGCGAAAGTGGTTTCGGCAAACCACCTTCTTGCACAAGTGTATCTTTGAAGGCACTACGTGGCTGTGTTTTCGAGACTTGAGTCTTATCTAGAATTTTCATGGTGTTAACACCAGGAAATTGGGAGAGATAATTCTTATGTGTATATTGAACCAAAATGGTGCATGTTCTCATGAATTGTTGAATTGTTAGCCTGATAAGTTTTGATGGCTGCATGTTTTGCAGAATTAACAACATCTCGATCAGATCATACCAGTGCAGAGTCCATAGGAATGGAAGAAGTACAGGGGAACTACAGTCAGCAAGATGAGAGCAGAGGGGTGGATGTCCATTTGGGCATCGAAGGAACGAACTCCAACAAACATGGAGAAGAAAGGAATGAAGATATGAATATGGCTGAGACCATTAAGAAATTGCAGAAGGATGTCCAAAGCCATAAAGTTGATAATGAAAGGCTTATGAAAACCAAAGAGTAGCAGGATGACTTCAACATGAAGTTATTGGAGGGTTTGAACAGAATAGAAAAGAAATTGGTTAAGGAGAGTGGCTCAAGTAAATCTGGGAGTCACAAACCTTCAGAGGAGAAAAGAAAAGCGAAAAGTGCTAGTAGACATCATGATCATTCCCAAAGGAATTCCAATAAGAGAACATGAAACAACTCGAGTCTATCCTCTGTCAGAAGGTATAAGAGATCTGGGGTGGATGAGTTGAGAGGAGAAATGAAAAAAATCAAACCTCCTACATTTTATGGTGAGCACAAGAAGGATGAAGATGTAGAAACATGGTTACTAGGCATGAGAAAGTATTTTCAATTGCATAATTATTCTTCTCATGCAGAAGGTAGAATCACTATCTATCAACTCAAAGGAAAGGCCTCCATGTGGTGGGATCAACTTGTGCAGGTGCAACACATTGTAGAGAAAGGTGTTACTTGGAGGGAATTCAAGAAGTATTTTGAGAAGAAGTACTTGACTAAGAGATACTATGACAAGAAAATGAAAGAGTTATTTGAACTCAAGCTTGGAAGTATGACCATAGGTGAATATGAGAGAAGGTTTCTGGAACTGCTGAAGTATGTCTCTTTCATCAAGGATGAGACAGTCAAAATTCAAAGGTATTTAAGTGGATTTCCATCATTCATCAGTGACAAAATATAGTATGATGATCCCAATACATTAGAAGAGACCATAAGGAGAGCTAAATGCCTATATGATCAAGAGAAAGCAAGGCCATATTTCCAAAAGGCTTGGGAAGACAATAAGAAATTCAAGATGGATAAGAGGAAGAAGGGAGATAAGCCACCATTCTTCAGAAATAATCCAAAAGGAAATAAAATTCCTAAAGAACCCAGAACGATTGACACAGGGAGTCAAGGGCCAAGGCAGCCACCTATGGAATGTTGGGGTTGTAAAGGGGACCATAGGTTCAGAGATTTTCCTCACAGAGGTGAAAAAGGTAGGGTTGGTCACAATGTACAACGAGCTAAAACAGTGGAGGACATGGGCATATATGTTCCAAGGATTTATGCAACCCTGGACAACAAGAAAGCATAGTATCAGTCCCACATGATTGAAGTGGAAGGTATGATCAACAACCAAACCCTTGCTATTTTGATTGATTCGGGAGCTAGTCATAGTTATGTAGAACCTAATATGGTGGAAAGTTTGCAATTGACAAGAATCAAGCACGGGAAATCCTGGTTGGTGCAACTGGCTACAGGAGCCAGAAGAAAGGTTAATGAAATGGTTAAGTCATGCCTCATATACATGAATGGACTGAACACCAAGGAAAATTTAAACATCTTGCCCTTAGGTTCCTATGATTGTCTAATTGGGATGGACTGGTTGGACCAACATCACACTCTCTTAGACTGTCACAACAAATAATTTACTTGCCTGGATGAGGAAGGGAAACTAACGAAGGTACAAGGAATCCCCAAGGTAGTAACCATTAGAGAAATTTCAGCATTGCAGCTGAAGAAGTGTTACAGAAAAGGATGTCAAATAATTGCAACTCATTTGGCAGCGACACCTAGAGATAAGGTGCCAAATTTGGAAGATTGTGCAGTCCTGGAAGATTTTGAAGATGTGTTCAAGGAGGTACCCGGACTACCCCAAAGGAGATACATTGATTTCTCTATAAATTTGATGCCTGGAGCAGCGCCAATATCAAAGACTCCTTACATAATGAGTACACTAGAATTGAAGGAGTTGCAAATGCAGCTTGAAGAAATTCTGAAGAAGGGGTATATACGCCCAAGCGTGTCACCTTGGGGTGCCCCAGTCTTGTTTGTGAGAAAGAAATATGGAACACTAAGGTTGTGCATTGACTTCAGACAGTTGAATAAAGTGACTGTTAAGAACAAGTATCATTTGTCGAGGATTGATGACCTCTTTGATCAATTAAAGGATGCAAAGATATTTTCAAAGATAGATCTCAGATCAGGATACCATTAGGTAACAATTAAAGAAGAAGATATTAGCAAGACCGCCTTCAGGACAAGGTATGGTCATTATGAGTTCATAGTGGTACCATTTGGGTTGTCAAATGCACCAAATGTTTTCATGTGCTTAATGAATGGTGTTTTCCGAGAGTATTTAGACAAGTTTGTCATTGTCTTTTTGGATGACATTCTTATATATTCCAAGTCATGGGAAGAGCATGAACATCATTTGAGGATGGTGTTGCAAGTATTAAGGGAGTGTCAGTTATATGCCAAATTGAGCAAGTGCTCATTTTATCAGAAACAGATTCATTATTTGGGGCATATCATTTCAAAGAATGGGATAGCAGTGGATCCTGAGAAGATAGAGGCCATTAGAGAATGGTCAACGCCGAATATAGTGACAGAGGTGAGATCATTCATGGGTCTTGCAGGCTACTACGAAATATTTATTGAAGGATTATCAAATATTGCACACCCGATCACTTCTTTGCAAAGAAAGGGAGTGAAGTTTCAGTGGACACTAGAGTGCGAGAAGAGTTTCCAACACTTGAAACAATTATTGACAAGTGCTCCAATATTAAGGATCATAGACCCAGAAGAAGACTTCATCGTATGCACCAATGCATGTAATGAAGGACTTGGTGGAGTCCTCAGTCAAAATGGGTTTGTCATATGTTATGAATCAAGGAAGTTGAAGGATCATGAAAGAAAATATGCCACTCATGATTTGGAGTTGGAAGCCATAGTGCATGCCCTGAGGAAATGGAGACACTACCTCATGGGAAAGAGGTTTGAGCGAAGAATAGACCACAATGGTCTGAAATATTTACTTGATCATCCAAATCTAAATGCTAGACAAAGCATATGGTTAGTATTTCTAAGTGAATGTGACTTTGATATAAATCATATCAAGGGGAAAGATAATAAAGTGGTTGATGCACTCAACAGAAAGGTGCATGAATTACATGCTACAACCATTAGCATGTACCAAACTGATATTAAAAGAAAAATTCTAGAGGCTGCAAATGCACATCTGCAGTACAAAGAATTCGTAGCAATGCTACAACAGGGTAGGATGCTTCAGAAGGTGGATAATTATAAGTTGGGAATATATGTAATAATGTTGCACAAGAACAGGATTTTTGTTCCAAATGTCCAGGACTTGAAACATATGATTTTGCATGAAATGCATAATGTTCCTTATGCAGGGCACCCTGGATATCAGAAAACCATGGCAGCGATCAAGATCCATTACTTTTGGCCAGGTATGAAGAAATAGATCACCGAGTACATCGCTAGATGTATGGAATGCCAGAAAGTGAAAGCTGAGAATAGGCACCCAGTGGGGTTGCTACAACCTTTAACCATTCCTGAGTGGAAGTTGGAAATGGTGACAATGGATTTTATTACGGGATTGCCTAGAAAAAGAAAGCGACATGATTCGATCATGGTGGTGGTGGAAAAGCTTACGAAAGCTGCCCATTTTATTCCATTGAAAACTATGCACAAGGAAACAAAGGTTGTTGATATTTTCATGAAGGAAGTGGCACAATTGCATGGGATTCCTAAAACAATTGTGTCCGACAGAGTCCCAAAATTCACCTCGAATTTTTGCAAAGGATTGTTCAAAGGATTCAGAACAAATCTGAACTTTAGTATAGCTTATCATCCTGAGTATGATGGACAGATAGAGAGGGTGAACATGGTGATAGAATATATACTGAGAATGTATGTGATGGACAAACCATCAAAATGGGAAGACTGCCTACACTTGGTAGAATTCACGTACAACAATGGGTATCAAACATCATTGAAGATGAGCCCATTTGAAGCACTTTATGGTAGAAATTGCAATACTCCAGTGAGTTGGGATAATCCAACTGATAGGACAGTAGTTGGGTGAGAGTTTCTTAGGGAAATGTTGGACCAAATGACAAAAATTAAGCAGAATTTAAAAGCTGCCCAAGAAAGATAGAAAAGTTATGTTGATAAGAACAGAACCCACAGAGAATTCAAAGTGGGTGATCATGTTTTCTGGAAAGTGAAAGCTAACAGGAGTTCCCTAAAGATGGGAAGTTGTGCCAAGTTGGTAGCCATATTTTGTGGGCCTTTTGAAATCCTAGAGATGATTGGTCCAATTTCTTATATGACTGCATTGCCTACATCTATGTCTAGTCATAATGTATTCCATGTATCATTGCTAAATAAATATATACCTGATGCTAATCATGTTATTGACTGGAATGTGATTTAGGTGGAGCAAGAAGGTGCTTTTCAAGTGCATCCGGTGCACATTTTGGACCGGAAAGTCAAACAGCTCCGGAATCGAGCCATACAACTTGTAAAGGTTCAATGGACCTGGTATGGTCCTGAGGATGCTACTTGGGAGAATGAAGATGCAATGCAGACAGAATACCCACATCTTTTTGAAGATTTTTGAAAACTTTGTTATATATGGGTGTATGCTGCACTGAGGACGGTGCATAAATAAGGGGAGGGGATTGTAATATCCCTCGGCCAAACCCAATTGTAGTGTAATATAAATGTACTTGAGCTGGTGAACTGTTTTGACCTCATTTGGTAATGCACATCATGTGGCATAGTGCGCACATGAACTGCGCAATAAAATTATGTAATATGCACATTCCAGGATACCGCACGCAGTAACTAGGGTGCGCGAAGTATGGAGGACAACAAGCCTCGTGTATATGATATGTGTTATAGGCTGGTGAGTCGGTTATTATAAGCTGGGATGCTTATGTTTTGGTATTGGGCCGGAACGCCTAGATGTCAAAGGCCAATGCACCTGCTTTGTACATGACTCATGATTAATATAATATACATCGTTGCGTGCAGATCGACCACGATAAAAGAGATGGGGGACTGAACTTCACCATTTAGGGAAAGGGAGGGAAAAAAGTCAAGGGAATATTAT
Organism: Picea engelmannii; assembly: GCA_009831015.1. Lineage (NCBI taxonomy): Eukaryota > Viridiplantae > Streptophyta > Pinopsida > Pinales > Pinaceae > Picea > Picea engelmannii. Next base: position 492,456 of record ML795003.1, on the reverse strand, counting down.
ATTAATATTTCTTAAAACATAAAGTATGGATAATTATTTTATCCTAAGTTCTAAATTTGGGGACAAGTGGACCAAAGTAACTTTCGATATGACAAGTGTCAAGTTGGGGACATGCATTCATATCATGGGGGACTTAGCTCGTTTGATCATTTTTTTTCACAGGATTTCTTACTAGAAGCTCGACCATCATTCACACCATCACTTCCACAAGAGTTTCACAGTGATTCTTTTCTACACTTAGTTATCCAGTCAATGATTCCATGACCATTTTCACTCATGCATTATATTATCCTTGAGACAACCATTTCACTATTCCGGAGCCTATTCCCATAGCCCTTTTCGGTTGGTGTACCTGGTTATCTTGGAGAGGGATTGAAGAAGTCGGTTGTCAGGCCCATGAGCAATTCTCTGAGCAAGATAATTGTTGGGGATTGATTCCCGAAGGTGATAAACTGCAGCTACAACGCTTTGAGACTTCTGGTCCGACATGTTGCTGAAGCCCTGGAAGGGAAGTGGGGGAGCCGAGGGACTATTGAGCAGAGAAGGGGCAGACTTCCTTGGGTGGGACAGGCATGTGGGGAATGAGAGGCTATAGGCTGTTAGTTGAGTGAGCACCTGAGACAGATTCTTTCCTGTTTCCCATGATCCTTAGCTTGGATAGGAACCCTTTACCCTGGGTGGAGTTCAATCCCAACTCGGGGGTGACTCACTGTTGAGAGTGATGAATGGTGTAGTCTAAGGCTGGGAGGTTCATGGACGGTCTGTACGCGGTTGGTGACAATATTTCTAAACTAAGTACCAATTGTATGGTAAAATGATATGCTACTTTGTTATTTACATGCCTATGTTACGGTTTATCATATATGTGATTATAATTGCCTGTATGTTTTTGGGTTATTCCCTGAAAATGCTGCATATATGTAGTTACTGTTATTTTAGTATAAAAGTTGTATGTTACATAAAGTAATTTTTTGTTTATGTTTATATGTAAAGATTCTGCAAGAGTGTTGCATGTATATGTTTTAGTTGCATGTTGTTTAAAGAGTAAAATTATGTGGTATAGCTCAGTTGACTACTGGCTATGTTACAGTATGTTTCGCAGTAAGGGAACAAAAGCGTTCCCTAGAGTAGCATGGTCCATCCTGTTAAGGCTGGGAATGTTACCGAATGGTGTTAGATCATGAGTGGTTGCTCTGGAGTGGTGTCCCACGGCCTGTGGGTGGCCGAGGGAACATTACAATGAAGGAAAGAGAATAAAGGGATCCTTCATATTCATATTTTTGGGAAAGTGCATCCACAACCACATTGTCTTTGCCTTTCTTGTAAATTATCTCATAATCATATCCAAAGAACTTAGTCACCCGTTTTTGTTGCTCTGGGGAGGAAATGCGTTGTTCCAGAAAATACTTGAGGCTTTGATGGTTTGTCTTAATTTGGAAGCGTTTCCCCAATAGATAAGGGTGCCACAGATCAATGACATGTAGAATAGACAACATTTCCTTTTCATAGATTGATTTGCCTAGATTTCTTTCAGATAGTTGTTTGCTAGTAAAGGCCAAAGTTCGACCCTCTTGCATAAGGAAAACACCAATTCCTTTCCCTGAAGCATCACATTCCAAGACAAAGGTCTTTGTAAAATCAGGAAGGGCCAGGACTGGAGTGGTGCACATGGCCATCTTCAAGGTTTGAAAAGCTTGAGCAGTGGTTGAAGTCTAAGTGAAAGAGTTCTTTTTTAGGAGAGCAGTGAGAGGTTCTGCAATATTTCCATAATTCTTCAAAAACTTGCGATAATAACCTGTTAAGCCCAGAAATCCATGCAAGAGTTTGAGAGTCTTTGGGTGAGGCCAGTCTTGCATAGCTTCAATCTTTTTAGGATCCACCCTGATGTCATCCTTGCCAACCAGATGACCCAAGTACTCTACTTCTAAGGCGCCAAAGGCACATTTAGACTGTTTTAGGAAAATTTGGTGCTAAGAGAGTAGATGGAGAACTCGATCCACATGAGCAAGATGGTCTGCCCAGGTTTTTCTATAGATGAGGATATCATCAAAGAAAACTAAGACAAAATGACAGAGAAAAGGACGAAATACATGATTCATGAGGATTTGGAAGGTTGAGGGAGCATTACACAAGCCAAATGGCATGAACAAAAACTCATAGTGGCCCTCATGAGTTCTAAAGGCAGTCTTGGGAATTTTTGCCTCTTTCATACGTATTTGGTGGTAGCTCGAATGAAGATCAAGTTTAGTAAAGAATTAGGTGCCACTCAATTCATCCAAGAGGTCATTAATGAAAGGAATGGGAAATTTGTCTTTAATGGTAAGTTTGTTGAGGGCACGAAAGTCAGAACATATTCACCAAGAACCTTATTTCTTCAGGGCCATGACCATAGGAGAAGAGTAGGGGCTCATACGAGGGTGGATAACGCTTGCATTAAGGAGTTTCTGGACCATTTTCTCAATTTCATTTTTTTGGGAAAAGGGTTGACGATACAGACAAATATTGGGAGGAAGGCTTCCAAGTACAAGGGGAATGGAATGATCATGAACACCACGGGAAGTAGGGAGTCTCTAGGGAGTGGAAAAGACCACTTGATATTTATAAAGGATGGCTTGGAGGTCTTGCAGCACCGAGGGTGTCTCTGTTGCTTGTATGGCATGGAGTTGAGAAATAACACCGGAATGACCTTTTTTGAGCAACTTTTCCATGCGATGGGAACTAAGTATCTTAGGTGAACCGACGGTGATGACTTGGAACTTATATTGGTGGCCCTCCTGGTCGAATTGCATGGTTAATTCCTTAAAATCCATGAGAATGGGAACCGAAGTCCTTAGCCAGTCTGCACCCAACACAATGTCACAACCACCCATGTCGATAGCAAACATATGATATTTTAGGTGGTAGTCACCAATTTGGAGACACACATTTTCACAACGCCCTCCACATTTCATGGAGCCACCATTAGCAATCATGATTTGGAAATTATTGACGGCATGGATGTAGCAATGAGTTTCTTGGGCAATGCAATGATGAATAAAATTATGGGTGCTTCCACTATCAACCAGAATGATGACCTTCCGATGCTTGATGTAACCAATTAGCTTGAGGGTTTGGGGAGAGAAGAAGACAGTGAGAGCATTGAGGGAAATGTCCGGTTCTACTTCGGGAGGGTCTGAGGGAGGGGTTATGTCAGGGGTTTCAGGTGACTTAGACACAAGGGGAGTTTCAACATCCTCTTCCGAAATATCCTCGAAGATGGCCATAAAAAGATTTTGTTCCTTACACTTGTGGCCCGGGAAATATTTATCATCACAATTATAACAAAGGCCTTTGAGTTGGCATTCAACCATTTCATCCCTTGTCAATTTTTGGATATTTAGTGGAGCAGAGGGAGTAGTGGGATTTACTGGTTTAGTGCGAGGGATAAAGGAGGGTTTCTGGTTTTGAGAAGATACAACATGTTGTGCTTCTTTAGCTCTTTTAGTAGCCTCCACCCAATTGTGAGGCCGAGCCATGAGGACATGGGCCCGAATCTCATCCTTGAGGCCACTGATAAAACACTCTCGAAAAAATGCATCAGACATGCCCTCTATCCGAAAATCCAGGCGCTCAAAGGCAGTTATAAAGTCTTCCACTGTTCTTGATTGTTTCAACTTTGTCAAACGACCCAAATGGTTGGTGTTAGTGTCAAAGCGTTCATAAAGCTTTACCACAAAGTGTGTCCAAGCAATATACCTTTGACGAGAAGTTTTTCTCCATTGCCACCATTTCCAATGCTCTTTATCTAGATGGAGAACACCATACTGTTGTTTGGACAAGTCATCTTTAATGTCGTATAAAGAGAAATAATGTTCCATTTGGGTTACCCAACTAGTGGGGTCCGAGGCATCAAATTTGGTCACATCCACCCACAGAAGGCGTAGGTCATGTTGAAAGTGATGGTGTTGAAAGTTAAGGGAATGAGATGAATGTTTAGCTTCAGTATGTGGAGGTGAGTCAGAGGAAGGGTTATCTGTATGGATATGCATCTTGGTGCAGAGTGTCGAAAAGACAGATTCAAGCTGGGTGGTCAGGTCTTGTTTGATTACCTCCATTGAGGACTGCATGGTTGTATTGATGGAGAAAACATTGGCACTGAGTTGTTTCACTTCTTGTTGGGTCTTGATGAGACTATATTGCAAGGTATTGAAGCGAGCTTCCAATTCTTGGCTACGGGTATGGGCCATGAGGACGAGGGAACCGAAAAGGGGCGGGTGGGGTCAAAAATTTTGCTGATAAATGATATGTATGAATGTGATAAGGGAAAATAGATGAATCCAATGGAATAGGTCTCAAATAATGATGAAATTCCCAAATTCTTAACCAAGAAGAAATGTGTAGTGCTTTGGCAACCCGAACACAGTTGCGTGAAAATAGATCTTGTCTGTTTTAATTTGTTTATGTTTTTGTCCCCAAGGGTTAGGTATTCAAGGGTTCTACAGACAAGGGTTTTCCCTGTGCTATATCTCTCCAACAGTAGTACTTGGCCCAATATCTCAGGGCACTAACTAAGGAGGCTAGATTGTGCCCTTAGTCGTACTACCTGACTACCTAGGTACTAGAGAGTATCTTCCCGAGTGTTGTTGTTGGTGGAAATATAGAAATCAAATGGCTGATCAGTTTATCTAAAGAGGGATTCAAGTAATCTAGGCCGATCCGTACACAGGTGTTGTCTGATGCGCTACCACTTGAAGGGGTACCAACAGGGATTACAAGAGTGGCCAACAGTTGTGCGCTTAAGTACCACTTTTATTTCCTGCATGTATGAATTCCTCAACCATGGGTTTATGTGCGTAACAACAGATCTCTATGGCTTAAATATGTTGGAATACGTCTCTACCCTGGAAAAAAATTTACCCACAATTTCTGCCAAGGAAAGTGCTCTGATACCACTTGTAATATACTAGATATAAAAAGTATGTAGAATAGAAATAAAATGATAGAAATGGTAGAATAACAACAATATAACTAGAAAAATCACCACAATAACACTGAAATGATATCAGAATAACAATAGAAATAACACTTTGATTCTGAGAGAAATGTTCACGGGCCTCTTCGAGGGGGCAACCTCTAGTCGAGCATAGCTCTATTACAATAATATCCAAGCTAGGGTTTTCATACCCTCGACTCTTATTTATACTAAATATGTTTATCAAAACAAGCATCTAGAGGAAGATCCTTCTAGAAGCGAAAGCTTCTATTAGGTCTTCTTACATTCGACTTATTATATTTTATTGCAAGGCCTTATTAATATTGACCTTTATTACATCTGAATATATTGTTCTACCTATGTGCGGGTTAGGACCCTAACAATCATCAAAAGAGGATTAAATATATTAGTTTCAGATCCACTTGGATTTATCCAATCACTGGTTTAGTTGCATTAATAATATCATTGAGAAAAGGAAATTTTATTTTTTTGAATGCAATGCACATGAAAATAACGATAGATAAAAATTATAGTGGTGATTCCTTTAAGGAAAATACTTCTCATGGTATTTTGGAAGAGAAATGTCCCCCTACCTTATGTGTTTATGGAGGTTGAGATAACCATAGCAAAATAGGTGCAAATTGCAATGTTCATTCATATAGCTCCAAGAACTTAGTGGAAGATTCCCCCTAGATTTCATATTGCATCCATTTTATGCAATGGACTTCGGGATCTTGCTCCATTCAACTAACGAGCAATGAATTGCAGGTTGAAGGTCTTGAGGCAACAATTCCTCTTGTAACCATCCTTTACTCATGGCCCAAATTCCTCCACTAAGCATAACTTATAATGGAGAAAGGAAGCCGATAAATTTCTTCATCGATGTCTTAAATAATTTCAAGTATATTCTCTTCTCTTTACCTCCATTTCAACTTGGATTTCTAAATTCCATGAGCCATTGGTAGCTACCGGTTTGATCTATGCATCTAGCTATCAAAATATCTCAACCAAATTTTTACTTTTGGAATATAGAATATTACCTTAGTTACAATTAGAAGGTAACAGTTCCTAGACAAGAGTTGTTCAATTCACAAACAAATCATGTTGCCTGTTCCCACAAAAAGGTCATCTTACACTGACACAATGCTTATCAATGAAAGCAGATAATGTCCAAGGTTATTCTAGGTATGCATTTTAGTTTAGATTGGAGACTCTGTGATTCTACAAGCCTAAGGATTTAAATACTTATGTTCTTTCCTAGTGACGTGAAGGCCAGATGAAGACCAAAACACAATATTTCTAGTGATGTTTCAACAACATAAATGAAACAAGAAATATGTCAGGTAATTGTTGTAATATCCTGGTCTAGCATTCAATAAAAATAAAAAAATCTCCAAATAGATACATTCACTATCTAATCCTCAAAATACTAAGTGGAAAATTTTAGGATTGCCTGATATAAATTTTGATGTCTAAACAAGACTGAATTGTCTCACCACTGATTATGTCTTTATCTTCTCTTGAATCGTGCTATTGATTTTCCCTACCAATACCCTCATCCACGAAATTTCCAATATCATGAAATTGGACTATATATCCAACTAAAACATGAAGCTCCCTACCAATACCCTCATCCACGAAAATTTATACAAGATGAGAGGGAAGAATCACTACCAAAAATCCCCTTTTTTAAAAATTTGGGCGAACAGAAGGTTTAGTTGCTCCATACGCCAAAATTTGGGTGAATGAAAGCATGAACCCTAAAATATACAAAATGGGAGGGCGAATTCGCTATCAGCAAGTCCCATTTTTCGGGAAATTGGGCAAATGGAGCTTGCAGCTAGAAATTCCATGGGAGAAAAATATTTTTTTCCCCTCAAACCTGGGCTAACTCTCTATAAAATTTTATTTTTTAAATAAATTTGGAGCGGATGATAAAATAATAAAAAAACCACTACAATACAAAAAATTTGCCCCAATCAAAATTGGGGCCCCTTTAATTTCTCCCATGAGCGAAATTTCACCCCTAAAATTATCTATGACACAACATGTCACAACATGTACCAACAATCTGTACCAACAACATGTCACAACCTATACCAATAATGTGTATCAACCTGTCACAACAATATATCACATTAACCTCGTCAACCAAATCATATCTACTCATCAAGATCAATCACCAAAACAACTCTCAACCATATGCACAATATCACCAAGATGTGCATCAACCAAGACTACTCACAAACATTAACAAGATGTACCAAGATCAATATGTGCTTCTAATATTATACCAATTCATATATGCCACATCATCCATAAACCATGTT
>ML795003.1:469516-479777 GCA_009831015.1 Picea engelmannii | reverse complement strand
GAAAAATGTTTCATTGGTAAAACTGATGAGAGATGGCTTTGGCACAAAATACTAGGTCATCTTAGTTTTAACTAGCTTGCTAAGCTAGGAAGAAAATATGTTGTACACGATATGCCTAAAATTTCCAAACCTAAGAATATTGTTTGCAAGTCATGTCAGTTTGGAAAGAAGTCAAGATTTCAATGCAAGGCAAGAGAACACTCTGCCACTTGATCTCTTGAGTTGATCCATATAGATCTATGTGGCCCTATTAGTACACAATGAACACAAGGTGAAAAATATTTCATAATGTTTATTGATGACTATACCATGATGACTTGGGTTGGATTGTTGAAGCATACATTTGAGGATTTTGAAAAGTTTAAAATATTCAAAGCGCAGATATAAAATGAAATGGAATTAAAAATCAAGTTCCCAAGGTCATACAAAGGAGGAGAATTCACATCTCATGAATTTAACAGTTATTGTAAAAAACATGGGGTCAAGAGATAGTTTTTTATTGCAAGAATCCCTCAACATAATGGATTTGTAGAAAGGATGAACATAACAATTCAAGAAATGTCCAGGGCCATGCTTGATGAATCAAAAATACCCAATCCCTTTTGGGGAGAGGTAGTTCAAATTGTTGTCAACTTTCTCAATAAATCTCACATAATAGTAAACAAAAATAAAACCCCTTATGGGCTATGACATGACAGATCAACATCAATAAAACATTTGAAGATATTTGGAAGCAAATGTTATTTTAAAAGAAATGAAGAAAACTTGGGTAAGTTTGATTCTAGAGTTGATGAAGGTATCCGATTAGGATACTCCTCCAAAATAAAAGGGTACAAGTGCTACAACAAAAAACTCCACTAGATAGTTGAGAATATAGATGTGAAAGTAGATGAAGGACCACTTCATCTAGTAAGACACTAGCACCATGATGATTCATATGATGAACCAATCGTCAATGAACCATAAGATGATAGACTGAATGAGAATAAGGAACAAGAGGATTTATAGGAAGATGAGAGAATGGGAACACCACAGTCAAGACCCCATCAAGGTATGTACAAAAATGTAATCTGGAAATTCAGATTCTTGGAAACAAAGAAGTAAGTGTACAAACTAGAAGAAACATTATAGGTACATCTAGCTCTGCAAATTTTTCACTCTTATCCATGAGTGAACCCCAAAATGTTGTGTGAGAAAGTCAGGATGACCATTGGGTCAAGGCCATGAATGAAGAACTATACCAAATAGAGAAAAATAAGACTTGGGATATTGTTCCAAGGCCCAATAACAAGAATGTAATTGGAACTAAATGGGTATACAAAAACAAGTTGAATGAAGATAGATAGATAGTCAGAAACAAGGGAAAACTACTATGCAAAGGGTATGCTCAAGTAGAAGGAGTGGAATTTGAAGAAACCTTTTCTTTTGTTGCAAGAATTGAAGGTATCAAGATGTTTTTGGCTTTTGCATGCTACAGAGGATTCAAAGTTTATTGGATGGATGTCAAATCGGCCTTTTTGAATGGTGACCTAGAGGAACAAGTTTATGTGGAGAAACTAGAGGGTTTTCAACTGATTGAAAAAAATTATTATGTCTGTCGATCAAAGAAATCCTTGTATGGGCTAAAACAAGATCCAAGAGCCTGGTACTACATACTGGACAAGTATTTTCACCGGCAAGGATTTAAAAGGGAATGATTGATTACAACTTATACATCAAGGATGAAGGTAATGACCTATTAATTATTGTAGTGTATGTTGATAACATTATCTTTGACAGTAATATTGAATTAATGAGTAAGAAGTTTGCAGCTACAATGCAAAAAAAGTTTGAGATGTCTATGTTGGGGTAACTCTCCTTCTTTGTATGTTTACTTGAATTGTTTTTGTAAGTTTACTTGAATTTTTCTTGTAAACGAGTGCATTTTCGGTAGAAGCCGACACCATTCATTTGTCGAGTTTGATTTGATTGTTAAAGGGTGGAATTGCAAGAAACCCACTGAGTTTTGAGCTATGGCTCGAGTTGAGGAACTGTTAGAGTTATTGAACACTCTAATCCTCTCTTATGTGGATAATACAGTCACCACTGAGAAAGAAACTATGCAGTCTGTAGTAACATGCTTTCATGCTACACAAGCCAAAGTAACATTTCTACAAACTTAGACTTCACTTCTTCATGATGCACTTGAGTGAAAGAATCTTCAACAACATTATGAACTAGTCCTTGTTCATAATAAGTGTCTTTTCGAAGAATATGATGATGCCAATTCATACTAGTAGCCAGTGTAGGACCAACTCAGTGAGACAAATTCAGATTCAAGTACAGATGAATATCAAATTCATCTTTCCAAGCCAATCATCATAAATTGAGAAGAAATTAGACATAACAAGCACAAAACTGGTATCAGATATGAAAAGGAAGTCACCCTTCCATTCCATAGTACACCAAACTGATCCATTTCTAGAGTACTTGACTTCTCAAAGACAATTCACATTCACCTATTCTAGTTCAAGAGAAGATTTCAAAATGCCAACATTGTCAGGGAGTTGGCCACATTGAAGATCAATGTTGCGATCTTCATCCTTGCGAGCATTATGGAAAGCACAACCATCCTTAAAAAAAAAATTCTAACAACAAGAAATCTGCAAGAATAAAGAACCACTATGGGTGGATGAATTGTTAGTAATGGTCATCAATAGCCAAGAATATATCTCAGTCATATCGAAGAATTTGCACTAGAGTATTGAAACATCTTGCAATGGACATATTTTCGTCTTCTCACCTTGTCCGACAGGGGGGAACAAGATCAGTGATTGACAGTTAGTCTTCCAGTTTCAAAGTCCTATCAGTTGAGCAACAACAAGCGAGCATGATTGGTTTGTGGTTTTTCTTAAACCACCACTTAGTAGAAGGCTTACAACTTGTACTAGACAACGGTTTAAGGTTTCCCTTAAACCTCCACATAGTAGAATTGTTTCAACTTCTACTACATAACACTTTATGGTAATCTTTAAACCAACATTCAAGAGAACTTCCAAGAGCACTTTATGGTAATTGGATTTTATACTCATGTCAAGCATGGAAATAGACACATTGCCACTAAACCGACTGTGATGACAACCACGTTGTCAGTGAACTTGAAAATCATTGCAAGCTCATAATATCAAAAAATTACACATTGAAAATCATTAATTAAATGTTATCAGTAATTCTAGATTTTATTTTTATAGCATTACTTGGTTTTGAGAAAAATTACTAAGCAAATGTATGTTTTAAACTAATATTTTGGTGGAAAATGTGGCTCTCTTTAAACTAAACTAAACCAAGATGAGGCCAAATAAGACCTCAAAATTTTTTACTGGTCAAAAAATATTTCTAATAGTAAAAAAAAAATATGTTTTAAGTATTTGATTGGTACATAAAAAGCGTCGTATTGAAAACCTTTTGATAAATGCCTAAAACTACATGCAAATTAATAAAAAAAGGTGATAGGTTGATTACTATAGTTCCTGTTGTTAGCTCCCAAAATGAACCCGTCCCTTTGGTTGCATTTTGTGGTGGATAGCATGGCTATTGGTAGTTTTCTCAAATTATTTTTGAGTTTTTCTAGCTGCAAAACTTAGGTTTTGATTTTTGTCTTAGAAATAAGATGACCCATAAATGCCTTCTCTTTAAAATTTTCATAAAATGTTTTCAACAGCTAACATGTGTTTAAAAGATGAGTGTTAGCTGGTGAAAGTGGTGACTTTCAACAGCTAAGGCGCAGTTCTTACGAGATCGTGCGCTGGTGAAAGTGATGACTTTCAAACAGCTAAGGGGCGTTTTCCACAGAAATGTGCGCTGGTGAAAGCGGTCAGTTTCAACAGCTAAGGGGCGTTTTCCACGGGTCGTTGGCTGGAGAAAGCGGGAATCACGTGCGTTTATCCATGTTTCAAAAATCAAATGATGATGCGATCAACTCACGTCATGCAATCAAGAAAGACGTGTTGGTGAAAGTGGATAATCATGAAAACTCGAGTTCCACTTCCAATTCGGATTACAAATCGGATCCAGTTCAAAAACTCATGCTCCCCAATCATGGCGTCGGGGATGGCAAGTTCAAATCCATTAGTGCAGGTATAGAAGTTGTACTACCGGGCTGACAACATCAAATCAGATCATTGCTTCCCTATCACGCATTGTTCATGAATTTTTGTTAAGTTTCTAATGCTGAAAAAATAGAGCCGACTCTCGAGTGCTTTCAACAGCGCAAGACCTTGGCCCGAATATCAGTTTCCTGTGTCGTGTATGCATAATCGTTTGAGATTTTGGGTGACAGAATGGCGAGGAGACGCAGTGGTTCTCTACTCAGAAAAGAGATGGACAACCTATCTTTTTTACAGACACATCCAGAAGTCTAGAAACATTTCTCAAACGCAAGGTGTATTGAATTCATTGAGAGGTTGCAAAATGGTTGCCACCAGTCGACAGCAGAAGCTTTTGCCAAAACTTTCGACGGGAATAAGGCCCGTGTTGGTTCCTTGGAAATCTTAGTAGATGAAGCTGCCATCGCTGTAGCGACCATCCTACCAAGGTCGGGCCAGAGTTGGTTCAAAACCACTGCCACCAAAAACTTGAATTTCAGAGCTTATTTAAAGGAAGAATTCAAGAACAATGCGTGGAAAAAAAGCATGCCGGTCTCCCATTTGGAAGATGAATGGCAGGAGTTGTTTAAGGGAATACAACTCTACATAACCTCGGAGGGTAGGTATGACAAACTCATGATGTATCATTTTAAGCTCCTGGACCATTTCACAGGTAAAACTCTCCTCAATTTACCTTTTTTCTTACATAAGAGTTTAACTAAGGTATGCATGAAGAATACTCTGTGCCACTTTGGCCTCATTAAATTGATCATTCTGGAGGAATTAAAACAGCAGGGAAGGAGCTGGTAGCATTTCCTATTTTGGGAGGGCTTTGAAACACAAACTCAACCCATAAATGATCAGGGGAAAGGTTCAAAGAAACAGTTGACTCCTCAAATCAGTTCGAGGAAGAGGAGGACCCTTCCAGGACCTCCAGAAGATAGAATCTCTGGAGTGAAATCCCACAGGTCAAAGAAAAGGTTAAACTTTGAAACCACTACAGAATAGCCTATAGAGAACAGAACAAACATATTAAACCTGCCCTAAACAGACTCAGAACCAGAGCAACAAGATGAGAGCCCTGTCATCAAGAGTCCTGAACAGTCAACTGAGTTTGCACAAAATTATGAGACCTTCACTCATACAGAGGAAGGAGAAACATCAAAGAGTTCTAAGTCAAAGAAAACTCAGAAAATCAAGCATCTGAAAGAGGTAATCGCTCAGCAAGAGGTCTTGGAATGGGTAATCAAAGAAAGGTACAAGAAGTTGTCTGATAACTTCGCCAAAACCAATGCTGCGTTTGAAAGATTGGCTCGGGAAAGTGTTAAAGAGAAGAAAAGAAAGCAGAAACTCACCAAAGATTACAATAGTCTATGGTGGCTTTCCAAACGCCTTAAAAGGAAGATAAGAAGGTTGAAACAAAAACAAAAGCAAAAATCCCATCCAGATTTGAAGGTACTTGCTCAAGTGGTTGTTAACATGCAAGGGGAGAAATCAGAGACACATTGAAGTTTTGGTGAAATCACATTTTTGAGGTGAAAGTTCATTTTTGGTCCAGACAGAGCTTTCACCAGCGCAAAGCGAAATTTTATGACCCGTTAGCTGGTGAAAGTCGGCGCTTTCACCAGCTAACCAGTGAATTATAAAGCTCGTTAGCTGGTGAAAGAAGGAAAAGCAATTTTGGAAACCAAGGGCTAAACAGGTCATTTCGCACAGGTTATAAAGGAGTTCTAGAGTATCGAGGGGATAACAATTGCTTGCAAAGGATTCGACATCAGATATTTGAGAGAATTTTGGGAACCACATGTAAAACAAACTTCCTCAAATATCGACTATGAACGTTGAAGAAATCCAACTGTCAAGACAGGTGTCTAGCCATGTTTCATCACATCACAAATTCCAAGAGCCGAAGGATGCAGATCGCGAATTTTTGAGATTGAAGACAATTTGAATGCTAGTTTAGTTGTTAAGTTTTTATTATCAAGTTGTTTAGTTAGATTTGAATTGCTTTTATTAAATACAGATCCATGTTTTTAGGATCTGTAAAACTGATTGTAAGAGGCTATAAATGCCTAATTTTGATAAGAGACAAGGGTTCAAACTGGGAGATATTTTATGCTACTGTATAGACTCTTTTTGCAGAAATAAAGTTCAGTTTCCTTTCGTTTTCAATATCAGAATTGTCCATATTTCATTTTTTGTACTTTGTTTCAGTTTATTTTAGTTCATGAAGACTGTTATCTCTTTATTGAACTCATAGACTTGAAATTAAAGGATTTCTCTCTGTCTTGTATTAAGCCCCACATTCACTTGTATTGGCAATCAAGAATAGTGTTCTCCATCCCCTTTTTCAATTACCTGATCTGATTATTGTTTCCTGAAAGCACTGTATCTTTATATGTGTGATGAGTTGTTTCTTACATAAATCTTTAAAGACCCCATTGTACCAAACACATAAAAAACATTGTTTCTAAGTTACCAAGCATCCTTAGCCTACAACCCTAAGGAGTTTCTTGGAGTGATAACAAATTGGCGCTGCTGCCGGGGAGACGAAATTCAAGCTCTTCTTTCCTGGGATACGACACAGAGATGATCTTTGATGATAGACAAAGATTAGGCATTTTCAGTTGGTTGTAATCATCTATCTGGCGACTCCACAAGTTCATCCTGGCTCCTAAGAGGATCAATACTAGGGCGAATCCTCAAGAATCACCGATCACACCAGTGTCCAATCCAGAATCAATTCTCAAAAATGGAAAGACAATTCAAGTTCAAACTTCAAGATCAGATACAAAAGGTAATCCTCTTTTTCAGTTCTGAAAAATCTTCTATAGAAAAAATTGAGTTCTTTTCAGAGAACATTGATGAAAAAACAACTGTAAATACTATAGAAGAACAAACTCTTTTTGATCAACAGAAAAACCCTAATGATAAAAAATTGATAGACTATAATTTGATTGAAAAAACATCTAAGACTTTAGAAAGAAGCCACAGTTCTTCTTCCCTTGAGTCTTTCCACTCTCAGCAACAAGAAGACCACTTGAACATTTATACTAGCATCCTTGCTGTTGAACATCTCCTCCAAGAGCTATCTGCTAAGGGTGAAGAAAAATTAGTTGGACAAATTGCAAATTTTTACAGAGCCTCTTATTAGACCTCTTTCCCCTTAGAAGATTCACCTCTTTCACATTCCTCCAGTGTTGAAGATTTGAAGAAGAAACTATCATTTTCCCCACCTCTGATAGTCATGGATGCACCACCTCCTTTGACTAAGATGAAACAAATCCTAGTTGCTAGGTATGCACCACTCATATTGCCAAATCCAGTAGCGGCCATGCCAACAGGAGACTATCAAAAATATATGCCTAAATTCATAGGCGAAGGCGATGTGTCTGTTGAAGAGCATATTGAGGATTTTTATAGCTATGCAAAGAACCTTAATATTGAAGAAGAATATGTTTGGACATGAGTCTTTGTCCAAATCCTAGATGGCCATGCTAGGAAATGGTTCAAAGAACTCCCTGCTGGTTCCATTGCCGGAATCGAGCAATTGGATGAGACATTTCTGAAACATTGGGGTGACAGAAGAGATTTTGTCTACTACATCACAGAATTCGGAAACTTGAGGAAACAAAGTAGTGAGTCAGTCTCTGATTTCACTAAGAGGTTTAACCGGATGTATGGCAAAATACCAGCTGAGATAGAACCTTCAGATGCTTCTGCCAAGATCACATATTCTGATGCTTTTGATTCAGATTTCTGTTTACTGTTGAGAGAAAGGAGGTCACCAACATTATCTCTCATGCAAGATGCTACCCTTGAGGTGGAATCAAATATTCTAGCCTCCCAGAAGCGGAAAGGAGATTCTGATAGGAGAAGATCAAAGAATGAGGCTTCATCTTCATCAAATGCTGATCCAAAACTTGATAAAATGGCCAAGATGCTAGAGTCTCTAACCTATGAGATATCTAAGCTCAAGATCAAAAATAAACAGCCTGTGAAAGGAAGAGGTACTTATGATTCTGCAGGCAGAAATCCTAATCAAAATCCAAATAACTTCAGAAAAAATAATCAGCCAACTCAGATCCTGCAAAGAGAAAAGAATTCTACTGAAGATCAGAGGATAAGGGCTCCTCTTCAAAATGTTGTGATGGATGAAGACATTGGTGAAGATCAAGAAGATGGAGAAGGTGACATTCATTGTGTTGGAGAAGAGACAGGGAAATCTTATCTAACACAACAAGACTATGAGGAATCATTGATGACTGAACAAACAGAAGATGATCCTATGGGTGATGGCATTTTCACAATAGAAGATAAGAATAGATATAATCTCCGATCCAAATCTAATACTGCTCAACAAGATGCACCAGCCTCTCCTGAAAAGAGCACATCCCCTGTTAAGCAAAAAGATTAGATATCAGAAGATCAACAAGCAAATTCTTCAAAAGTGAAAGCATCAACTCCCAAGAAGACTGTTGCCCCTATCAAGCATCAAACTCCAGAAATTCAGCCTCCTCTTGAACAACAAAGAAGTCAGGAAGCCCCTTCAAATCAGGTAAAGGCTTCTGTAAAGCTACTGATAAAGTTCCATATTCTTTTAATTTTGAGGCTGAAATACAAAAAATTAAGATTCCCATTCCTCTAGTCGAGCTGATGAAAAATGAAATGTTCAAAAGAGATATTCTCAAAACTCTAGATCCCCAATCTGTGTCCCTTTCTACTGATATCCTCAACATTTATGATGATAAGCCAACCATCACTCTGGGCCAAATGATAGAAGATAGAGATGATAGCTGTCCTCCCTTTCACATCTCTCTGAATATTCATGAGAAAACACTGCATAACTATTTGTTGGACTCCGGTGCTTCGCACAATTTGATGCCGAAGGCGGTCATGGATGAGCTTGGGCTGGAGATCACCAAGTCTTATCATGACCTTTTCTCTTTTGATTTTTGAAAAGTCAAATGTCTTGGGATGATTAAGGATTTGGCTGTAACCTTGACCCAAGCATCAATGAATACTATGGTGATGGATATAGTGGTGGTCGACATACCTCCTAAATTTGGATGTCTACTATCAAGATCGTGGATGAAGAGACTAGGTGGCACTCTTCAGATGGATCTCTCCTACGCTACTATCCCTATTTTTGGAGGGGTGAATAGGAGGCTATACAGGGAATCGCAGTTGGCATATGTAATCAGTGATGAGAAAAATCCATCCAATCATCCTATCTATTCAGTCGACACAGGTATGGGATCTTGTATTTTGCAAATTGATGATTCATTAAATGATACATTACTGCTCAGAAATCCCACAGAGCAGATCATAGTTCAGCCCATAGAAACAGCAGAAGATGATCTATGGACCATGTTCTTTGACGGTGCTTGCACTAGAGAGTCAGTTGGAGCAGGAGTGGTATTCATTTCTCCTTCTAAGAAAACTTCCCATTTGTCCTTTAAACTCGATTTTAAAGTGACTAATAATATTAGATATTATTTTCGAGATTAACTGTGTAGTGTAAGTCATTAATCTATGACCCATATTCATGAGTATTAGTCTCAACTGACCAATAATTCTCATGATTTTGAATAGTCCACTTAACACTCATTGCATCGGGTGATGCTCACAGGGGTGAAGAAATGGGATTGAAGCCAACGAAATGAATCGCATAGCATCAATCATCACTTTCGGGGCTTGCACCCGGTAACCAGGACTTCCCAGGTGGTCACCCAAGACGCCTCTAGCTCAAGCGCGCTTAACTGTGGAGTTTTCCCCACAATGAAGCCCACTTAGCTTTCTACCCCATTTGCAAAACCTTAGCAAGTATTGTGCCTTATGAACTACCCAGTTAGAGCTCCCTTGACTCTTATTATTTAAGTATATAGGGGCTTCCGCAGTGCAAGATATTAGATAGTATTTTCGGGATTAACTGCGTAGTATGAGGCATTAATCTATGACCCATATTCATGAGTATTAGTCTCAACTGACCAATAATTCTCATGATTTTGAATAGTCCACTTAGCACTCATTGCATCAGGTGATGCTCACAGGGGTGAAGAAATGGGATTGAAGCCAACGAAATGAATCGCATAGCATCAATCATCACTTCCGGGGCTTGCACCCGGTAACCAGGA
>ML795003.1:446242-469457 GCA_009831015.1 Picea engelmannii | reverse complement strand
CCTGGTTACCGGGTGCAAGCCCCGGAAGTGATGATTGATGCTATGCGATTCATTTCGTTGGCTTCAATCCCATTTCTTCACCCCTGTGAGCATCACCCGATGCAATTAGTGCTAAGTGGACTATTCAAAATCATGAGAATTATTGGTCAGTTGAGACTAATACTCATGAATATGGGTCATAGATTAATGACTTACACTACGCAGTTAATCCCGAAAATAATAACTAATAATATTGTTGAGTATGAGGCACTACTTTTTGGGCTGAATGCAGCCAAAGAGAGGAGCATTAAAAAATTGCAGGTGTTTGGAGATGCAGATTTGATTATTCAGCATGTGAATAAGTCCTTTCAAGCAAAGCATGTCAGGTTGAAGGCATACAGAGATGAAGTGTTGAAGGAAATTCATGATTTTGCAGATTTTAAAATTGCATATGTACCTAGAGCAATGAATGAATTGGATGATTCATTGGCTGTGTTTGCTTATGCATTCATACCCCCTCTGCCTCATAAATTAACTTACAAAATTCAAGTTAAATATAGGCCCTCTCTTCTTGATAATGTAAAATTTTGGAAGGTTTTTGAAGATGATGTTGAACTCACTAGATTCCTTGCAGTGATAGATGAGTTTGCAGATCTGCAGATAGATCAGGAGAACGAACATGACAATGAAATTGAGGGGCCAAAGTTCAAGAGAAAAATCGCAGCACATGAAATAGTTCAGTTGTCTACCAACAGAATTCCTAAAGGTTTGGTCTCGTTGGAAAGGCTATTCGATAACAATGATGTGGCTGTCAAATTGCAAAGTGGGGAAAAAGATTCAGATGTTTTGCAGTATAATGTGGCTAGTGAGCAAGATCCTAAACATGTCAACTTAGCCTCACATTTGACTGAAAAACAAAGGGCTGATTATGGAGAATTGCTAAAGGAATTTGCTGATATCTTTGCTTGGCAGTATGATGACTTGAAGACTTTTGACACAGAGGTGATTCAGCATAAGATTCCATTGAATAAAGACACCAAACCATTCAGGCAGAAGCTTAGATCCTTCAACCCTTTGTTGTTGCCTACAATGGAAAGGGAAATTAAAAAACTGTTGGATGCCCGTATTATCATTCCCCTCAGGTATTCAGATTGGATTGTGAATCTTGTTCCAGTTAGGAAGAAGAATGGGGAGATCAGACTCTGCGTCGACTTCAGAAATTTGAATAAGTGTTCTAGGAAGGACAACTACCCTCTGCCTAAAATGGAGCATATTCTGCAGAAGGTGTCGGGATCAAAGGTGATGTCTTTTATTGATGGTTTTTCCGGATACAACCAAATTGTTGTCCATCCGGACGATAAAGAAAAGACTGCCTTTACCACTCCATGGGTACGTTTATGTACGAGAAGATTCCCTTTGGATTGATGAATGCAAGAGAGACATTCCAAAGGGAAATGGACATTGCTTTCATTGGGGAGAAAGATAAATTCGTCCTGATTTATCTCGATGACATCACCATTTTCTCAAGCAGCCATGAACTTCATTTGTAGCACTTAAAAAGGACATTCCTGAAATGTCGAAGGTATGGCATTTCTCTTTATCCAAAAAAATTGAATTTTGCACTTAAGGAAGGGAAATTACTTGGGCATATTGTTTCAGCTGATGGGGTTAAAATTGACCCAAAGAGGGTAGAAGCAATCAAAAATCTGTCTCTTCCTAGATCAAAGAAGGACATTCAGTCTTTCCTTGGGACTATAAACTTTGTCAGAAGGTTTATAGTAAATTTTGCTGAACTCACAAAGCATATCACTGCTATGTTGAGAAAAGACTCTGAGGTAAAATGGACTGAAGCAGCTAGACATTCATTCAATGCCATCAAGGAAGCCATCACAACAACCCTTGTTTTGATCAGCCCCGATTTCTCCAAGGTATTTTACATTTTTTCATTTGCTTCAAGTGATACAATCGCAGTAGTGCTCTTGCAGAAAAATGTTGATGATTAGGAGCAGCCGGTTGCCTTCTTCAGTAAGGTATTGAGGGACACAGAGTTAAAGTACGAATTGTTGGAGAAACAAGCATACGCACTTGTCAAGTCATTGAAATCTTTCAGAGTTTACATTCTTCAGTCAAAGGTAATATCTTTCGTTCCCTCCAGTTCAGTTAAATATGTTCTTTTCCAACCCGACATTGATGGAAAAAGGAGTAAGTGGATAGCAAGGTTGATTGAATTCGATGTTGAAATCAAACCAGAAAAACTTGTGAAGGGTCAGGGCCTTGCCAAACTCCTGGCAGAGGAAAATTGTAGGCTGCTTGAAATAAATCTGATGAGTATTAATGCAGAAAATGTTCAATCTTTAGAGGATAAAGAAGGTGAGAAAATGCAAGTTTCAACTCACTTAGCTGATTGCGAATGGTACACTCATATTATTCAGTTTCTGCAAACTTTATCAATCCCATCAGATTTAACAAAGACTCAAAGAAGGGATTTGAAACTCAAAGCTATAAATTTCTACATCAATGACAACTTGTTGTTCTGGAAAAATCCCATAGGTTTATTATTGAGGTGCGTAAACCAAGAAGAGGCAGCTAAGGTCATGATTGAATTTCACAATAGTGAATGTGGGGGACATCACTATTGGAAAACCAATGCACACAAAATCCTAAGATCTCTTTACTACTGACCATCCTTATTTTCAGATGTATATGAGTTTGTGAAAACTTGTGACAAGTGTCAGAGATTCGAAGGTAAACAACAACTGAAGTCTCTTCCCCTCAAACCTATAGTGGTCACATGGCCTTTCCAACAGTGGGGCCTGGACTTCATAGGTGAAATTCATCCGCCTTCTAGTGGTCAACACCGGTGGAAACTGGTTGCCACTGATTACTTTACAAAGTGGATTGAGGCTATTCCCACCCGGAATGCCAATCATATTGTCATCATAAATTTTCTGCAAAAAAACATATTTTCCAGATTCGTCTGCCCTAAGAGATTGGTCACTGATAACGCTGCTGCATTCAAAGATAAACACTTGGTGAAATTGTGTGAAGAATTGGGAATTCAGCTGGTACATTCCACAACCTACTATCCATAAGGGAATGGCTTAGCTGAGTCATCCAACAAGAGTTTAGTCAGAATCATAAAGAAGTTGCTTGAACAAAATGCCAGAGGTTGGGATTCCAAACTGAAGTTTTCCTTGTGGGTTGACAGGGTTACATGTAAGAAATCAATTAGTACATATCCTTTCAAGTTGGTATATGGTACTGAGGCCATATTTCCTATTCAACTTGCATTGCCGGTTGCAAAGTTCTTACAAGAAACTGATTTTGAACCAAGTGATTTGACCAGGAGAATTCATAATTTGGTAGAACTACAGCAAGATAGAGAGCAACTCTTGGAAAAAACAGAATTGCATCAAGAAAGAATCAAATAAAATTTCGACAAGAAAGTCAAATGTCTTCAAAATAGGGGATTTAGTCTTAAAGTGGGATGCAATGAGGCAGGAGAAGGGGAAACATGAAAAATTTGAGGCTCTCTGGACAGGTCCTTTTGTCATAACAGCAGTGCAGCAGAACAATACCTTTGTTCTCCAAACTCTTTCAGGTGAGGCAGTAGCAGGTGGCCCTTTCAACGGGCGCTTCCTGAAGATCTATTTCTCATAAGGCTTCCTTTGAAGCCCTATTCTACTTGTACATATTCCTTTTCAGTTATTTTTCTTTATTTTCTGTCATTTCAATAACTCCATGCCCAATGGTACTAGCAAACTATTTTTCAAATTTCTGTTTCAAATTGTAATAAGGCTACTGAGTCTAGCTAGGTTCTTGGTCACCTCACAGGGAGATGCCCATCCCAGTTGGAGCCAAATGTTAGCTCCCAAAATGAACCCGTCCCTTTGGTCACATTTTGTGGTGGATAGCATGGCTATTGGTAGTTTTCTCAAATTATTTTTGAGTTTTTCTAGCTGCAAAACTTAGGTTTTGATTTTTGTCTTAGAAATAAGATGACCCATAAATGTCTTCTCTTTAAAATGTTCATAAAATGCTTTCAATTGCTAACGTGTGTTTAAAAGATGAGTGTTAGCTGGTGAAAGTGGCGACTTTCAACAGCTAAGGATCAATTCTTACGAGATCATACGTTGGTGAAAGTGATGACTTTCAAATAGCTAAGGGGCATTTTCCACAGAAATGTGCGCTGGTGAAAGCGGTCAGTTTCAACAGCTAAGGGGCGTTTTCCACGGGCCGTTGGCTGGAGAAAGCGGGAATCACGTGCGTTTATCCATGTTTCAAAAGTCGAATGATGATGCAATCAACTCACGTCATGCAATTAATAAAGGCGCGCTGGTGAAAGTGGATAATCATGAAAACTTGAGTTCCACGTCCAAGTCGGATTACAAATCGGATCCGGTTCAGAAACTCATGCTCCACAATCATGGCGTCGGGGATGGCAAGTTCAAATCCATTAGCACAGGTACAGAAGCTGTACTACTGGGCTGACAACATCAAATCAGATCATTGCTTCCCTATCACGCATTGTTCACGAATGTTTGTTAAGTTTCTAATGCTGAAAAAACAGAGCCGACTCCCGAGTGCTTTCAACAGCGCACGACCTCGGCCCGAATATCAGTTTCCTGTGTCGTGTATGAAGAATCATTTGATATTTTGGGTGACAGAATGGAGAGGAGACGCAGTGGTTCTCTACTCAGAAAATAGTTGGACAACCTATCTTTTTTACAGACACATCCAGAAGTCCAGAAACATTTCTCAAACGCAGGGTGTATTGAATTCGTTGAGAGGTTGGAAAATGGTTGCCACCAGTCGACAACATAAGCTTTTGCTAAAACTTTCGACGGGAATAAGGCCTGTGTTGGGTCCTTGGAAATATTAGTAGATGAAGCTGCCATCACTGCAGCGACCAGCCTACCAAGGTCGGGCCAGAGTTGGTTCAAAACCACTGCCACCAAAAACTTGAATTTCAGAGCTTATTTAAAGGAAGAATTCAAGCACAATGCGTGGAAAAAGAGCATGCCGGTCTCCCATTTGGAAGATGAATGGAAGGAGTTGTTTAAGGGCATCCAACTCTACATAACCTCGAAGGGCAGGTATGACAAACTCATGATGCATTATTTTAAGCTCCTGGACCATTTCACAGGTAGAACTCTCCTCAATTTACCTTTTTTCTTACATAAGAGTTTAACTAAGGTTTGCAAGAAGATCAGGGCTCAACCCCTAAGCATGAAGAATACTCTGTGCCACTTTGGCCTCATTAAATTGATCATTCTGGAGGAATTAAAACAGCAGGGAAGGAGCTGGCAGCATTTCCTATTTTGGGAGGGCTTTGAAACACAGACTCGGCCCGTAAATGAACAGGGGAAAGGTTCAAAGAAACAGTTGACTCCTCAAAGCAGTTCGAGGAAGAGGAGGACCCTGCCAGGACCTCCAAAAGATAGAATCTCTGGAGTGAAATCCCACAGGTCAAAGAAAAGGTTAAACTTTGAAACCACTACAAAACAGCCTACAGAGCAGCCTACAAAGAACAAAACAAACATATTAAACCTGCCCTACACAGACTTAGAACCAGAGAAACAAGATGAGAGCCCTGTCATCAAGAGTCCTGAACAGTCAACTGAGTTTGCACAGAATTATGAGACCTTCACTCATACAGAGGAAGGAGAAACATCAAAGAGTTCTAAGTCAAAGAAAACTTAGAAAATCAAGCATCTGAAAGAGGTAATCGCTTAGCAAGAGGTCTTGGAATGGGTAATCAAAGAAAGGTACAAGAAGTTGTCTGATAACTTCGTCAAAACCAACGCTGTGTTTGAAAGATTGCATCGGGAAAGTGTTAAAGAGAAGAAAAGAAAGCAGAAACTCACCAAAGATTACAATAGTCTATGGTGGCTTGCCAAATTCCTTAAAAGGTAGATAAGAAGATTGAAACAAAAACAAAAGCAAAAATCCCATGCAGATTTGAAGGTACTTTCTCAAGTGGCTGTTAACATGCAAGGGGAGAAATCAGAGACACATTGAATTTTTGGTGAAATCACATTTTTGAGGTGAAAGTTCATTTTTGGCTCAGATAGAGCTTTCACCAGTGCAAAGCAAAATTTTATGACCCGTTAGCTTGTGAAAGTCAGCGCTTTCACCAGCTAACCAGTGAATTATAAAGCTTGTTAGCTAGTGAAAGCAGGAAAAGCAATTTTGGAAACCAAGGGCTGAACAGGTCATTTCACATAGGTTATAAAGGAGTTCTAGAGTATCGAGGGGATAAAAATTTCTTGCAAAGGATTCAACATCAGATATTTGAGGGAATTTTGGGAACCACATGTAAAACAAACTTCCTCAAATATCGACTATGAACGTTGAAGAAATCCAACTGTCAAGACAGGTGTCTAGCCACGTTTCATCACATCACAAATTCCAGGAGCTGAAGGATGCAGATGGCGAATTTTTGAGATTGAAGACAATTCGAATGCTAGTTTAGTTGTTAAGTTTTTATTATCAAGTTGTTTAGTTAGATTTGAATTGCTTTTATTAAATACAGATCCATGTTTTTAGGATCTGTAAAACTGATTGTAAGAGGCTATAAATGCCTAATTTTGATAAGAGACAAGGGTTCAAACTGGGAGATATTTTATGCTACTGTATAGACTCTTTTTGCAGAAATAAAGTTCAGTTTCCTTTCGTTTTCAATATCAGAATTGTCCATCTTTCATTTTCTGTACTTTGTTTCAGTTTATTTTAGTTCATGAAGACTGTTATCTCTTTATTGAGGTTATAGACTTGAAATTAAAGGATTTCTCTCTGTCTTGTATTAAGCCCTACATTCACTTGTATTGGCAATCAAGAATAGTTTTCTCCATCCCCTTTTTCAATTACCTGATCTGATTATTGTTTCCTGAAAGCACTGTATCTTTAGATGTGTGATGAGTTGTTTCTTACATAAATCTTTAAAGACCCCATTGTCCCAAACACATAAAAAACATTATTTCTAAGTTACCAAGCATCCTTAGCCTACAACCCTAAGGAGTTTCTTGGAGTGATAACACCTTCTTTCCTAAAATGCAAGGACTAATAATAAACACAATTTTCATATTTCCTCAAGGAAATTATAAATACTTTGTCGTGAGAGTGTAAAGGGGTTGGTATTTGGTTGATTCTTTTTCGTTAATACTTTGTCGTGATAGTGTAAAGTCGTGAGAGTGTAAAAGAGTTGGTATTTGGTTGATTCTTTTTCGTTTACATCTAACTTCATGTTGTTCATATCTTCTTATGCATTCATATTTAATTAATGAAAGTTTGATTTGATTCATTGTATAATATTGTTATATCAATGTTATGAGATGTATGTATTTTATTTTTTTTCAATTAGTTGATTAATTTTTTTTAGGATATTTAGGCATTTACGAGTTAGTTAAGATAAATTTGATATAAATTAATTGACTTTAGGTAAAGGGTGTTTATTTAGTGTGTCTTTTTAGTATGCATTGCAAGTGTATAATCTGATGGTCACATTTATGTTCTAGATATAAAGTGATTTGACAATTCATCTGCTCCTTGATACTAATGACTATATTGATTTGTGGTTTAGCACACGATTTGTCCATGATCTATATTTAAAGACCATGGAGGGTCATTTCGTGATAATCCATTGTGAGAAAATTATATGTAAATTAATTTCCTTTTGCATTAATATATTGCCTCAAGAGGTTGTGTTGGCTGGGGTCATGGAATTTTTCCCTATTTGAGGGTTTTAGACACATAATAATTTGGTGTACCAATTTATGATCTATCTTTGTGAGTGGTTGATCCGAATTTAGGAGCGAGACGAACTGATTAAAAAATTCAATACAATAAACATAGAGATATGAAGAACAACACAGATATCCACTTAACAACATCTTCTATTGAATAAATGAAATAGGTTGAAACTGTAAAACTGCAGAACTGAAACACTTTCTTGAATGGTGGTAGTTATCTTTGATAATAGATGTGGTTGATATGCACATCCTTCTGGGAATAATGATTACAATGAGGCTCCAGAGGCCTTTTTTATATTACTCATGAATGCGAAAACCCTAGACATCCAAAAACCTAACCCTAGGAGATGAAACGCCAAAAGTTATGTGGGCCCCTATGGGTAAGTTGGTACGTCAACTTCCTGGGGTTGTAAATTTTGCATATGACCTCTGTTTTAGGTGCGTGATAGCCTATTTGAAAGGTATTTTAGAGAACTACACATTACTTTTTCAAAATCTGACTCCGTCTATAGTTTGATTGTGGCGAGCCAAAAAAACACTGTTTAGAGCCCCAAAACAACCCTGGAAGTTCAACAAGATGTGATGACATGAAAACATACAAAATAATCCAGTTGGATTAGGTGGGATTCCACCAGTATCCACTTGGAAGATGTGTAGGGATTCAGACAGCCCTGGAAGTGTAGAACCCACAATTACAAAGAAGTACAAAAGAACATGTTGAACCAAAAAATGTAAAGAGGAGCTAGTTGGAATAGGTGGGTGGCCACCAATATCCACCTGGATAAGTCTTCCCTCCTTAGGAAGAAATGGTCTCCATTATGTTGAGTTCCCCCATCACGTGAGAAAATTTTTGTTGAATTTGGCCCCGGGTGAGCCACTTTTCTTGGTGTCAGAGCTGCCCTGCCTTGACAACCCGATAAATCTAGATCCTCTACTGGTGAGTGCCCTTGACCTGTGTGTCCACTATCTGATCAGTGGATTCTTGTTCCATGCAGTCAAGGTTGAGCTATGTTGGTGTCAGTTGTTCTGCGATCTCTGAGGTGTCTAATAATGGTGGAAAATATTGTTGAAGGAAGTCCACATTAAACATTGGGTGCACACCAAGGAAGTGTGGAGTGTTGAGCTCAAAAGCATTGATACCCATAGCCTTGGTGATAGTGTAAAGCCCATAGCGAAGTGGACGAAGCTTTTGATGGGGCCCTGTAAGATTCTCCTTCTGCAAATGTAACCAAACTTTGTCTCCAACCTGAAACTGGTGTGGTACCCTATGTTGATCATGGCACTGCTTGTACTTAGCATTGGCTTTCTACAAAATCTCATGGAACTGTTGGCGGATGTGTTGAATCTGCTCAATGAATCTGGTGGATTTGACAGTGACACTAGGTTCAACATCAATAATCCGCTTCCCTCCTTCTGAATTTGATTTGGATTCAGAATCAACCTCGGACTCAAATGCCTAGCTTAGCCACAAGTGACTTATTGGAGCACCATTCTTCGATGTTGCGCCAAGGGATTTTATAGTGCTCACACCATTTTCTCGTGTCCTTCTTTGTCTTTTCATTTCCCTTCTTGTGTTGCGGCATGGACTAGTTTTCCTGAGAGTGGCCATATTTGATCCATTCCATGTTGTGTGGGTTGGGGATGTATTTTCCATGCTTCGGCTGTGATGAGTTTGCAGATCCAAACTCTCACCTCTTCTTCTTAAATTTCTCCTCGATCTTGACAACATATCTATAAGCCATACCCAATGAGGCGATGTCTAGAAAATCCATTTTTGTTTGAATATATCTATGCAAACAAACACGGTATTTGAGCATTAGATGTCGCTCAGAGTCTTTGATAGCCAATTTGGTGCGTAGGGCATGGACAATATTGGTGAAATATAGTACTTTTTGGTCCCTTTCTTGATGCAATGTGGTCCATCGGGTGTACTAGTCCTCGTAGCTTCCAATGGGGTAGTATTGTTCTTTAATGACATCCCAGAAGGAATCCCATGTAGGGGAAACCACAAATATTGTAGATTCGTCTATGGCCCTTTGATCATAGTAAGTATCCCATCAGTCCTTAACATAAGGGACGACCTTGAGGAGTGAAAAAGTAATCTTTTGCCTATCAAAAAAATTGTGAACTGAAAAATACCCTTCAAGCATATTCAACCATTTATCTACAACATTCACATCTATCAGTGCTTCAAATAATGGAATATAAAAATTTACTTGTACCTTGAAGGGGGTTGCATGGCTGCTTGATGAAGATGCTTCTCTTGTGGGCAACCGTCTAAGGATTTGTGCAAACGTGTCCATCATTTCGTTCCTTTGTCGCACGAGGGCTTCCTTGAGCAACATTTTAAAAGGATCTCCTGCTCAATCATCTTTTCTTTCATCCCCCATGGGTTATTGTCGGTATCGACGTGACCGATCTTGGAACAGATTGATTAGTTCGAGGCCCAACTTCTTGTACCTAGATCTTGTCGGGGACATGCACGAAGATAAATAAATGAAGAGAAAATCGCTCTGATACCACTAATCCAAATTTAGGAGTGGAACGAACTGATTAACAAACTGAATACAATAAACAAAGGGATATGAAGAACAACACATATATCCAATGAACACTATCTTCTATTGAATAAATGAAATAGGCTGAAACTGTAAAACTGTAGAACTGAAACACTTGCTTGAATGGTGGTATCTATCTATGAGAAGAGATGTGGCTTCTACATGCATCTGTATGAGCATAATGATTACAATGAGAATCCAGAGGCCTTTTTGATATTACTCATGAATTCCAAAACCCTATACATCCAAAAACCTAACCCTAGGAGATGAAACACCAAAAGTTATGTGGTCCCTTATGGGTACGTTGGTACCTCAACTTCCCGGGGTCGTAACGTTTGCATACGAACTCCATTTTAGGCGCTTGATAGCATGTTGGAAAGGTATTTTAGAGAACTACACATTAAGCCATCAAAATCTAACTCTATCTATAGTTTGACTACGACGAGCCAAAAAAACACTATCTAGGGCCCAAAAACGGACATGGATGTACAACAATATGTGATGACATGAAAAAATACAAAATAAGCTAGTTGGATTAGGTGGGAGGCCACCAGTAACCACCTGGAAGATGTGTAGGGATTAGGAAAACCCCAGAAGTGTAGAAGCCACAATTACAAAGAAGTACAGAAGAACGTGTTGAACCAAAAAGTATCAAGAGGATCCAGTTGGAATAGGTGGGTGGCCACCAATATCCACCTGGATCAGTCCTCCCCCCTTAAGAAGAAATGATCCCCATTGCATTAATTTCCCCCATCAGGGGAGGAAACATCTGCTGAATTTGGCCCCGGGTGAGCCACTTTCCTTGGTGTAGGAGCTACCCTCACTTGACAACCAGATAAAGCCTGATCGTCTGTTGGTGAGTTCCCTTGACATGTGTGTCCACTATCTGATTAGTGGATGCTTGTTCCATGCAGCCAGAGTTGAGCTCTATTGGTGTCAGTTGTTCTTCGATCTCTGAGGTGTCCAATAATGGTGGAAAATATGGCCAAAGGAGGTCCGCATTGAACATTGGGTGCAAGCCAAGGAAGGGTAGAGTGTTGAGATGAAAAGAATTGCTACCCACAACCTTGGTGATACTGTAAGGCCTACAATGAAGTGGGAAGAGCTTCCAATGGGGCCCTGTAAGACAATCCTTATGCAAATGAAACCAGAATTTGTCTCCAATCTGAAACTCATGTGTTACCCTATGTTGATCATGGCAATGCTTGTACTTAGCATTGGCTTTCTACAAAATCTCATGGACCTGTTGGTGGATATTCTAAAGCCGCTCAATGAATCTAGTGGCTTTGTCTGTCTTAGACTGAATATGGGAAGAGTATGTCTGTGTTGTGGCAAGAGGTAGTGGAACATCAATGGGACCCAAGGGTTGGAATCCTAGCCCCACCTGAAATGGGCTATGGATGGTGGAGATATGGTGAGCCATGTTGTAATTGTGTTGAACATAGGGGAGACTCTCATCCCATGTACGCGTATGATTAGAGTTGTATATGTGCAGGATGTGAAAAATCATCCAATTGATGACCTCTCTTTGGTCGTCTGTTTGGGGGTGGAAAGCAGTGGATTTAGTGAGCTTGGTGTCCAACAATGACTAGAGACTGGACCAAAATGTGCTGAGGAACCTGCTATTCCGATCGAAGATGATGGTCTGTGGTATCCCAAAATGAACCCACACTCGTTCGATGAAGAGCTTAACAGTCTCTTCCACTGTGATATTCTTCTTGCAAGTTTTGAGGACGACCATCTTTGAAAACCAATCAAAGACCACAAATACAAAAGCATTTCCTTGCTTAGTGTAAGGAAGGCCAGACATGTAATCCATTAAGATGGATTGTCAAGGTTTCTCATGAGTAGGAAGAGGGGTGTATAAGCCTTGCTTCTTGATGGCTGGCTTGGCAATGACACATGGAGTGCAAGATCTGATATACTTGTTGACGTCCTATCGAAGTTTTGGCCAATAAAAATATTTCTGTATAATGACCACAATTTTCTCCATGCCCAAATGTCCTACCATCCGACTATAGTGGGCTTCCCAAATCATCTTTGCATGCTCACTTGCAGGAACAAAAATATGGCACAGATCGCATAACACTCTGTCTTGAATGTGAAAATCGGTGACAATCGCGCCCGTACCCAAGAGCTGATAGGTGGTGGTGAAGTCTAGATCTTATTGATAAAGTTGGGGCCACTCACATGCCTCATGTCCAAAGGAATGGAGCACAGTGGTGAGTGTAGCCACATGAGGTAGACTGAGGCAATCAATGACACGATTTGAGCTCCATGTCTTATAATTGATGTTGAGATGGAAATGTTGCAGGTAGGTGGACCACTTATGATTGCAGTCGTTCTGCAATTCCCTCTGTGTCTGTATGAACTGCAGATGATTGTGATAAGTGTGGATGATCGTCTCCTTTCCCAGAATGTAATGTTTCCATTAACGATAGGCTTGTACAATGGAATACATTTCCTTGTCATAGGTGGGGTATTTCCGGACAATATTTGAGAGTGTCTCACTATGGTATGCCACCGGATGACCGTGATGAGTGAGACCTGCACCTACAACATAGTCATATGCATCAGTCTCAATCTTGAATGGTTGTTGCAGATCGGGCAAGGAGAGTGCTACAGTTGAGCACAAACGATGCTTTAGATCATCAAATGCTCATTGTTGTTCCTTCCCCCACACAAAATCTTCCTTTCCACCACCCTTGGTCACTTGGATGATGGCCCATGCAATATGGGAGAATCCTAACACAAACTGTTGGTAGAAGTTGTCTAGTCCCAAGAAGCTCCGAAGCTCGGTTAGTGTGGTTGGGGCTAGGAAGTCACATATGAATTGGATCTTAGCTAGATCAACATGTACCCCATGCTCATCAACAATGTAGCCCAAGTATTGTACCATGTTCATGCCAAATGATCATTTTTCCAAGTTGGCATATAGCTTGTGTTGTCGCAGAGTGCTCAAATCCTGTTGAATATGCCGCATGTGATTGGGTACTGGTTCCTAACAATGATTTTGTTTAATGCTCTGTAATCAATGTAGAGTCGTCAAGTCTCGTCCTTCTTCTGCACCAGTAAAATCGGTCTTCCGCAAGGGTAGGAGATGGGTTTGATGCACACCTTTTTAAGAAGATCTTGGATCTGATGGTTGATTTCGTCATTTTACATGAGTGAGTGATGATAGACTTGTCCATTCGAAATAGGTGCACTAGGGGTCATATCAATTGAATGCTTGACTTGGTAGTGTGTCAATACCCTGGTGGGCGAGGAGAAGATGTCTCCGTACTCTTCCATGATCCCGTCCACTTGCTTCTGCTACAAAGAGAGGCTCTATGCAAAGGCCACGGAGGTGGCAGAGACCTTCTTCTTACTGTGAGAATAGGTCACAAAGAATACGAACTTCCCAGTCTGTGAAATGACCTTACTACATTTCTTAGCATAGATTAAAAAAATAACGGTAGGCGACACTACCTCTGGTATCATGTACAATTGTTTACCCAAAGTAATAATAACACTGTGAGGTATAGACTCATACACATCATGATGCTTCCACAAATATGGTTTTCATAAAAGAACATCACAAACTTCAAGGGGAGAAATATCACACAATATCTCACCTTTGAAAGGCTTGATGTTGTAGGGAAGATGACATTGTTGGTTGACACAAAGATCTCTTCCTTGGTGAATCCAGTCGATGGTGTAGGGATGCGGGTACGGTGTCATCGGCAGGTCCAATTGCTTGATGACCTTTGCTGACATCAGGTTCTTCCGACTACTGCTATCGACAATGAAATGAAGTGGAGACCCCTTTACCCACATTTGTGAGTGAAAAAGGTGTTCCTCTTCCTTTGGTTCTTCTGGTTCACTTGACTGGACTTCTCGTGTTGCGGATTGGACTAGTTGTCCTGATATTGGCCATCTTTTCTCCATCCCTTTCCATGTGGGTTGGGGATGCCTTTTCCCTGCTTTGACTCTGAGGATTTTGCAGATTCAAAATCTCGCCTCTTCTGCTTAAATTTCTGCTCGATCTTGACAACATATCTATAAGTCGTACCCAATGAGGTGATGTCTAGAAACTCCATTTCTGTTTGAATGTATCTATGCAAACAACCTTGTTATTTTAGCACCATATGTCGCTCAGAGTCTTTGATACCCATTTTGGTGCATAGGGTATGGAAAATATTGGTGAAATCTGGTACTGTCTGGTCCCTTTCGTAATGCAAGGTGGTCGATTAGGTGTACTGGTCCTCGTAGCTTCCAATGGGGTAGTACTATTCTTTAGTGGCATCACGAAAGGAATCCCATGTAGGGAAAACCACAAATATTTCATATTCCTCTATGGCCCTTTGCGCAGAGTAAGTATACCACCAGTCCTTAACATGGGGGATGACCTTGAGGAGTGCAAAAGTAAACTTTTCCCTATCAGAAAAGTTGTGGACCAAATAATACCCTTCGATCAGATTCAACCATTTATCTACATCATCTGAATCTATCAATCCTTCAAATAATGGAATATCAAAATTTACCTATACCTTGAAGTGGGTTGCATGACCTCTTGATGAAGATGCTTCTCCTGTGGGCAACCATCGAAGGATCTGCGCAAAGTTGTCCATCATTTCATTTCTTTGTCGTGCGAGGGCTTCCTCGAGCAACATTTTAAAAGAATCTCCTGCTCCATCATATTTCTTTTCATCCCCCATGGGTTTTTGTCGAGCTCAGAGCGACCAATATTGCAACAGATCGATTGGTTCGAGTCCCAACTTCTTGTACCCAGATCTTGTCGGGGACATGCACGAAGAAAAATAAATGAAGAGCAGACCGTTGTGATACCACTGATCCGGATTTAGGAGTGGAACAAACTGATTAAAAGACTAAATACAATAAACACAGATATGTTAAGAACAACACATATATCCAATGAACAATATCTTCTATTGAATAAATGAAATAGGCTGAAACTGTAAAATTGCAGAACCGAAACACTTGCTTGAATGGTGGTAGCTATCTCTGAGAAGAGATGTGGCTGCTACGCGCATCCGTCTGAGAAAAATGATTACAATGAGGCTCCAGAGGTATTTTTGATATTACTCATGAATTCCAAAACCCTAGATATCCAAAAACCTAATCCTAGGAGACGAAACGCCAAAAGTTATGTGGCCCCCTATGGGTAAGTTGGTACCTCAAATTCCTGGGGTCGTAACTTTTGCATATGACCTCCGTTTTAGGCGTGTGATAGCCCATTGGAAAGGTATTTTAGAGAAATAAACATTACACTATCAAACTCTGACTCCATCTATAGTCTGACTATGGTGAGCCAAAAGAAAACATTGTTTAGGGCCCCACAATGGCCCTAGAAGTACAAGAAGATGTGTTGACATGAAAACATACAAAATAAGCCAGTTGGATTAGGTGGGAGGCCACATGTATCCACCTGGAATATGTGTAGGGCTTGAGACAACCCCATAAGTGTAGAACCCATAATTACGAAGAAGTACATAAGAACGTGATGAACCAAGAACTATCAAGAGGAGCCAGTTGGAATAGGTGGGTGGCCACCAATATCCACCTGGATCAATGGTTGCCTTAAGGTGTTCAACATGTGCTAATATAACATGTTTATTGAACATGGTATCAAAACACTTATGAAGACCCACTACATTTGTTGACCAAGTTCCTAACCTTGTATCGTTGCATGTATCAAAGTACTTTAAATGGATTATGTTTCTTTAGGATTTTTTGGGCCAAGAGGACCATTCCAATGCATCTTTAGGATTTTTTGGGCCAAGAGGACCATTCCAATGCATCTTGAGTGGTATTTTCAAATGGAAATTCTTTTTGTTTCACCCAAAAAGGTTTATGTTTTCCCAAGATATGACCATTTATATCAGATTCAGAGGTATACAATGTCAATTCGGTTTTTAAATATATCTTTCATTCTATTTTAATATTTCTTTTTTTTTTTCTATTTATATTTCTAGTTTGCTCTGTTTCCAGTCTACATATTGATGCAACAACATCCTTGGGCTCGCGTAATCAACACCATACTATTTGCTTCCGATATGCATTTCTTTTTTATTAGTTAATTTTCTTGGTAGGAGTAAATAAGGAGGTCGCTATTGCTATAAAAATGTGTGATATGAAGCTTAATCATCCTTGTCTATGAAATGAGTAAGTGATTGTTGAAGAAGTTAAAAGACAACGCATGAGGGGATATTCAGATAGTTGAAAAGAGATTGACCACACACTACCCATGTGAGTTCATAGAAGCAACATGGGTGGAGGTGAATCACTGCAGAGATTATTGGACTTCCATGTGAACTAAACAAGTTGATGGAACATTATAAATCTAGTGAATTAGTTGGAAGAGGAGTTCAACTCTAGCGACATGTAGCAGAAGAAAGGGAGAGTGAATACTAGTGTGTGCTCGGGGGAGTTTGAGACTGTTTGGCAGTTTAATCATGCCAATTTGCAAATAGTATGAATTGTGGAGAGACTAAGACATCTAGATTATAATATGCGGGTAGAAATTGGTGTACTATTAAATAAAGAGTTCAATTAGGTCCCTTTCCTTATGTTTCCTATGGTTTACATTGTTAATTTTGTCCATATTTAATTCTGTAGAATATGCCTATGCTGCCTATGGATGCATCATATCAAATTTCTTTAAAGGTAGAAAAAAAATTGAATAGGAAGTGGCGGTAAAATTCTGGAGGAAAGAGTCTTAGAGGCAAGGGAAGAGTGAAGGTTGCAAGAGGACTATCTAGCGAATGGACAAAAAATGAAACATCTAGTAATCAAATTACCAATGGAGACAACCACACTAATAGAGGTAAAGGTTTTGGAAAAGGAAAAGGTAAATATGTTATCACTTGCTACAGATGTGGAGTAGAAGGGCACCAAAGCATATGAATTCCCAACAAAGCACAATTATGGAAAAAGAAATGAGGCCAAGACCCATGTCACATAGGCATATGAGACATCAATTGTGGGAGACAATGTTGTAATATTTCAACATGAACCGTGTGAAAACCTTATTTTCAAAACGATGTTGCTCAAACTTGAAAAGAAGACTTCGAAGAAGCCTGAATAGAGAAAGAGGGTTCCTAGATCTCCCATCTTGGATTTGAGTCGAGTTTATTTTAGAATGAGTCATCTCTGGATGACAATTATTTAATGTGGTTAAATACTAGTTTAACGATAGTTCTAGGATCATTGATATAACAAAGTTTGTGATATATCTTTTTGGCAATGGTTGAAATCATTGGTTTTGATGGCTATTAAATTTCTCTTTAATAGTAGTTATTCTGCAAACGTTGGGAGTTTTAACATGTTGGAAAATATGTTTTTGTTGGCATTTTTTGCTTGACTTTATGGTGTATTTTTTAACCCAATTCCTCTAGCTAAAATTTTATTATTACGATATTAGTAACTTGTTCGTGTAGGCGGGTTCTCCCGGTGGAAAAATCACCTATCAATGATCACCTAGTAACTTTAATTGAAATTTTCTGGTTATCAATGATCACCTAGTTTGCATGTTGGATCATATTTTCAAAACAAATTGCAGTTGCTTATAAGAAATGGAGATGCGGGGTATCGAACCCCGTACCTCTCGCATGCAAAGCGAGCGCTCTACCATGTGAGCTACATCCCCGACTTGCTACTTTGTTTACCAAACTAAATACTACATCTAGTCTCGTTGTGCATTAAACATTACAAAATCGTAAGATGAAATAGGGAAGAGCCACGACTCGCCGCCACTCTGCACGAAGCATGATCATAAATCGAGGAAAACAAAATTGTGATACATTTACTAAACTCTTCTTTCAACATTATTAACTGCAAATAACTTTCAAAAGAAAGCTAAGTCTTTTTGTTTCTCTAAATGCCACGTAGACAACTTGTTTTGCCAAACTAGCTTTAGTTATTGGCACATCAATACTTCTTCATCAATTCCACAAGAATAAGAGTAGTCATTTTCCTTTGGCACAAAGAGATGACCTTAGATGTTTAAAATAAATTCAATATGAATGGTTTTTTGGAAAAATATACAAATTGAGACCATAGTTACCCAATTTGGCTGAATCAGGCCAATTAGTAAGTTTGGAAATTTAGTCAAGTTATTTGGTATGATTTGGTTCACTGTCATCCAATTTTGAAATCCTGAATTCGACCTACTCTGAATTCGACCTAGTCTTGGTAATATATGGTAGGAGGAATCCTCCACCCAGGGAAAGTGAAGACGACCATTACTGTAGTTCTACATTTGGAAGAATTGTTTTTGCTTGCTAAAAAAGTCTTCCTTTTGTTTCAAAAGAAATTCAAGATGAATGGTCCTTTGGAAAAATATACAAATGGAGAACATAGTTACCAAATTTGGTTGAATAGTCCTTTGGAAAAATATACAAATTGAGACCATAGTTATCAAATTTGGTCGAATTAGCCCCATTAGTATAGAAGTTTGGAAATTTAGTTAAATTATTTGCTATGATTTGGTTAACTGCCATTCAATTTTGAAATCTTAAATTTGGCCTATTTTTATTCAATTCATTGTCAATTAATTTCAAAACCTTGAATTTGACTTATGGAGTTTTTGATGTTATAGGGAACTGTTGCAATCTTGGTAATATATGGTAGGATGAAGCTTCCACCCAGGGTGAGTGAAGGAGACCATTATTGTAGCTTTCTATTTCGAAGAATTATTTTTGCTAGCCGAAAAAGTTCTCTTTTTGTTTCAAAACATAAGATTTTCCTTAGGCATTATCTAATTGTTATATGTTTTGGTCTTTTTCGTTGGAATCCGATGACATAAATCTGCACAAAATTGCAATTTTCTGTTGTTTAAATTGCATTTTTGAATGCAAAAATGAATTAAGCTTGCTGAAAAATCCTTGGACACTCAAATTATACATAATTAACCGCTCAAATCTACAAATCTAATTTCTCTTTAGATTTCGAGTAAAATTAAATAAAAAATATCCCCGAAAAATGGTCAAAACATAGAACAATTAGACTACCACTTTTCCTTATCTCCCGTAAAAAATGTCTTATTAAATAATGAAGAAATAGTAAAAATGACTATAATAAACACTTGAGTATATGGCAATTATTGTGGTCAAATCATTCTTCATTTTTATTTTGAACAATAATCCGTCAACTAGCAACAACCATTTTTATGTAAAAAGTGGTTGATATACGCCGATCGGCGCCATTAATTAAAAAAAAGTGAAAAAATGGCGCCGATCGGCGTATATCAACCACTTTTTACATAAAAATGGTTGTTGCTAGTATTATATTTTTGTTAGGGTATTATTACATTTTCAATATTTGGAGTGTTGTTTTCCATTGGAAATCTTTTTGTTTACATTTTTAAGTATACAATGTCATTTTTTTTTTTAAACTATTTCATTTTGTTTTTTATTATTTATACTTTAGGTTTGATCCCTTTCCAATTTGCATATTGATGCGTGAGTATCTTTGAGCTTGCATAATCAATAATAAAACATTTACTTTCATTATGCATCTCTTGTTGTTTAGTTTATTTGCTTAGTATGAGTAAATAAGGAGGTCTACATTGTTATAAAAATGTGTGATACGAAACTTAATTGGGCAACCTAACAGACATCCACATGAATCCCAAGGAAGATGCATTCCCTTAGCTAATAGAATTCTTGGAAGACTCACTCTCTTAGCTTATTGGAGGACAAGAACAACTGAGCAAAAGTCCCAAGGAAGTAGTTGATTAGATCTAACTAACTAGTTGTTAGAAGTGAGTTGTAGCTTGACCCATTCAAACCATCATGTAATAACATACATATATAAGCATGCCCTCTATTCTAAAGAAAACGATGGTCATTTTTCTCTTAGTTTGGTTATAGTATTCATGTTTTCATGTTCTATTTAAATTCTTGAGTGTTGTTATTGTAGATCAAATGGTATCAGAGCTTCGATCTGAGTTGCTTATGCTCCAATGAGTTTTTTACACAGATACTTTTTTTTATGGGTTGCTAGTGTCTGCACTCATCCCATTTTCAGATCCGGAGGTGCACTAGGGGTGGCTTCGCCCTCCATCTTTGAGGCAGTGTCCTAGGGTTTGATCCATACCTCCACTGCTCAGTTCTTTGTGGTGATTTGTAGATTCAGAGGTGAGTTTGGGGTCCAACTCGCCCTCCATCTCTTCCAAAGCAGTGTGCTAGGGTTTCTCTCACCCTCCACTGCTTAGTGTTTTAGTGTGGCGATTTTCCACTCCTCCTCCATTCTCCAGTTTGTGCAAGGGTGTGCCAGGGTTTTCCACACCCTCCATCCCTTTTGGTCTCCTGACGGTGTGCTCGAGATTTTGGATCCAAGTTTTCCCATCAAGATCTAGCTCCTGATATTGATATTGCTTTAGAATCAGATTCAGATCCAGATATTAGTTTCTTCAATATATTAAGATCATGCCTCCTCCCTCGAGGATTCTACATCTAAGCAATACTCTCCCATTCAAGACCTAACTCTTTCTTTGAATGAACTCATGCAACTCCAATAGAGCTCCCCAACGCCAATGCATTTGGATACTCATTTCCAACTGCCTAAGTTTTCATGGCATGTGAATGGTGAGGTTTTTTGTTCTTAGGATTGTAGTCTATCCACTTATTTTAAGACCTTCCCAAGAATGACAAAAGAATAGAAGCTACAACTCGCTAGTTTGCAATTGGAAGGGATTGCTCAAGATTGGTGGGATGCCCAAAAAAATACCTCCTCTCAGGTGGTGGAATTCAGTGATCCTTATGTGGACACCCCTCCACCTATTGGTTCTGGGGATACCTTTTTTCAAGCATTGCGGAATCGCTTCTATCCCCTAGGGTACTGTCAAAATATCCTAGTTCATTGGTTACAACTTCGCCAACTCTCAAGCCAGTCATTACAAAGCTACATTGAGGTGTTTACTAGGCTCCACATTCAATTGTAGATTCAAGATTAAGATGGGGTAATCATTGTTAAATTTAAATATGGTCCTTTATTATTAATACACATAGATTCCATCTCTCTTGGTCATGACCACTGATTCCCAGAATTCTTCACCAACAACTTTGTTTACTCACAATTTCCAGATCAAGCAATCCTTGGCCACACTTATCCTCCACAATGGTAGCAAAAAGAATTTGGTTTCTTGTGATTTGGTGCAGCGGTTGGCCCTTCTTACTACCCCTCATATGCAACCCTACCAATTGGTTTGGGTTCAGAAGGATGGTTCCTGTGTGATGGTGACCCAATGTTGTGCCCTTACGTTTTCCATCATCCATTTATGCAATACTATTCTTTGTGATGTGTCTCATTTGGATTGTGCATATGTGCTTCTAGGTATTCCCTATTAGGAACTCCATCACGCTTTATACCATGCTTGCAATCATAAGTATCATCTTCATAAAGATGGTCGTACATATGTCCTCACCTCATCCTCTCTGAAATCCCCTGCCTTACTTTCCGGCTAATCTGTTGTTCGTCAAATTAGTCTCAACAAGTCCATTTCCCTATGTTTGGTGTGCCCTCTTAAATTAGACAACCCCTCTCATGCCCTTCCTTAAGATATGGACGCTTTACTCACATCCTTTGAATATTTCTTTCTTGATCCCACCAGACTCCCCCCCCTGTTTGTTCCATTGAACATTACATTGATATCATTCCTGGAGCCACTTTTCCCAATGCCCCTTCTTATCGCCTTGATCCTCGTGAAGCTACGGAAGTGGAACACCATCTCCAACAACTTCTTAATACTTACCATATCCAATTGAGTTCTTCACCTTGTGCCTCTCCCTCCTTCATCATTCCCAAGAAGGAGTCTAAGGAATGACATTTAGTCACAAAATATCGGACTATTAATAAGGCCACAATCAATAATCATTACCCTCTACAACACATTGATGATTTACTAGATCATTTGAAGGGTGCTTGCTTCTTTACCAAAATGGATCTTACATCATAATATCATTAGGTTCACATGAATGTAGCAGACACATGGAATAAAGCTTTCAAAACCAAAATTGGGCTTTATGAATGGATGGTGATGCCATTCGGTCTTACTAATTCCCTTGCCACTTTCATGAGGCTAATCAATGATATTTTCATAGCACATTTGGGAAACATTGTGGTGATCTATTTGGATGATATATTGGTCTTTTGTAAGACATGGGAGGATCATTTGCTCCATGTGCACAATGTGCTAGACCTATTTCGCACTCACAAATTGTAGGTGAAACATCGTAAATCTTGTTTTGGGAAACCTTCCATTCAATATTTGGGTTTTGTTGCCTCTGTAGAGGGTGTTAGCCTAGATCCCACTAAAGTGCAAACTCTTGCACAATGGCTAGCGCCTCACTCAGATCTGGAACTCAAGAGATTTATGGGTGGCATTAATTTTTATCGGCGGTTCATTGCTAAATTATCTCAGTTAGCAAACCCTTTTCATCATCTTTCCAACCATAATCGGTTTGTGTGGTCTCCATGGGCACACCAACAATTTCAGGCTCTAAAAATTGCCCTTTGTTCTACTCCTTTACTTTGTTTACCTGATCTTTATTCTCCCTTTGAGATTGAGATAGACACATCTCAGTATGTTATTGGAATAACTCTTAAATAGGGAGGACACCCTATTGCATACCATTTATAAACATTTTCTGATGTTAAATGCACTTATAACACTTATGAAAAAGTTTTCTACAGTCTGGTACAAGCATTGAAACAATGGCACCATTACATCCCAGGAAAAGAAACAATCCTCCATACAAATCATCAACCATTGATTTTCATTAATTCTCATACTAAGGTACATGAGCAACATCATTTAAAGTGGGCCGCTTACATTCAACAATTTCATTTGGTGATTAAATAAAAGAAGGGCACATCTAATCAAATGGTTGATCTCCTCAGATGGCCCCCTACACAGGTACTTCA
>ML795003.1:424791-444394 GCA_009831015.1 Picea engelmannii | reverse complement strand
ATATATATATATATATATATATATATATATATATATATATATATATATATATATAACGAAGCTTATGATATGAGCCACGTTAAAAGGTATCTGCTAAAATACGAAAATATTAAGCCATAATAAACCCGTGTGAAAAGTTCCAAATGTATTTAATCAATATTATATACATGTTTACTATTTTACTTAACAGTTCTTTATTTTATATTAACGAACCATTATGAATAGTAGTTGTATTTGAGTACGTTAAATCAATTGTTGATACTTGGTTGACTCGGGAACTTGGGCCTCGGGCAATATATTTTTGCCAGAATTTACTCTAGTCTCTTTTGCATGAACAACAAAATTAGTGTTTTCAGATTTATGTGGTGAGTAGTTTCGAGGTTAATTGTCGGATAATCTACAGTTGGTGTCATTTTTTTCATCGACGTTTCAAATCCGAATCGGGATTCATCATCAGGACGATTCGTCCTGATGATGAATCCCGATTCGGATTCGAAACGTCAATGACAAAAATGACACCAACTGTGGATTATCCGGCAATTAATCTCGAAACAAAATTAGTGTCGATTCAAAAAGTCTTGCTAAATTAATGTTTATACTTGTCAAATGAATGGACCAACAAAAAACCCTGAACTGAAAAAAAAAACTTATCATTTGCTCTTGTAGTTTCCGATTCCAGCAATACAATAATGAGGAGAAAATGGTAATGTCAGTTAATTTGTTCTATTAAACTCTCCATAGAGTATGACTTTTACTTATTCTTCAAATTCCAACAATACAACAATGATTTGATTTTCTTACGAGGCAGGAAATAGCTGCAAACTTCCAATTCCAGCAATACAATAATGAGGAGAAAATGGTAATGTCAGTTAATTTGTTCTATTAAACTCTCCATAGAGTATGACTTTTACTTATTCTTCAAATTCCAACAATACAACAATGATTTGATTTTCTTACGAGGCAGGAAATAGCTGCAAACTTTCAATTCCAGCGATACAATAATGATTTGATCTTCTTACGAGGCAGGGACTAGCTACTTTGCAGCTATTTCCCTTGTTACAATGATTTGATTTTCTTACGAGGCAGGAAATAGCTGCAAACTTTCAATTCCAGCAATACAATAATGATTTGATCTTCTTACGAGGCAGGGACTAGCTACTTTGCAGCTATTTCCCTTGTTTTAGAATGAGTCATATATGGATGACAATTATTTAATGTGGTGTTTAACGATAGTTATAGGACCATTGATATAACAAAGTTTGTGATATATCTTTTTGGCAATGGTTGAAATCATTTGTTTTGAATTTCTCTTTAATAGTAGTTATTCTGCAAACATTGGGAGTTTTAACATCAATTTGATAGACGGTGAGAAGTTTTCCTTTCTGGTTGGAAAATATGTTTTTATTGGCATTTTTCGCTTGACTTTATGGTGTATTGTTTAACTCAATTCCTCGAGCTAAAATTTTGTTATTATTATATTAGTAACTTGTTCGTGTAGGCGTTGTGGTATGGCCGGGTTCTCCCCATGGAAACACTGGTACAAATCACCTATCTTGCATAACTTCAATTCAAATTTTCTGGTTTTTGACGGATATTTTGCATCCTTCGAATCAAGGATCATACTTTTCAAAGGAAAATTTGTTGCGTTCGTGAGTGGAGATGCGGGGTATCGAACCCCGTACCTGTCGCATGCAAAGCGAGCACTCTACCATGTGAGCTACATCCCCGACTTGCAACATTTTTTCCAATCTAACTTCCACATCTAGTTTCGTTGTGCATTAAACAAAATCGTAAGATGAAATAGGGAAGAGCCAGGACTCACCGCCACTCTACACGAAGCATGATCATAAATTGAGGAAAACAAAATTGTGATACATTTACTAAACTCTTCTTTCAGCATTATTAACTGCAAATAACTTTCACATGGAAGCTAAGTCTTTTTGTTTCTCTAAATGCCACGTAGACAACTTGCTTTGCCAAACTAACTTTAGTTATTGGCACATCAATACTTCTTCATCAATTCCACAAGAATAAGAGTAGTCATCATCCTTTGGCACAAAGAGAAGACCTTAGATGTTTAAAATAAATTCAATATGAATGGTTTTTTGGAAAAATATACAAATTGAGACCATAGTTACCCAATTTGGCTGAATCAGGCCAATTAGTAAGTTTGGAAATTTAGTCAAGTTATTTGGTATGATTTGGTTCACTGTCATCCAATTTTGAAATCCTGAATTCGACCTACTCTGGATTCGACCTAGTCTTGGTAATATATGGTAGGAGGAATCCTCCACCCAGGGCAAGTGAAGACGACCATTACTGTAGTTCTACATTTGGAAGAATTGTTTTTGCTTGCTAAAAAAGTCTTCCTTTTGTTTCAAAACATAAGATTTTTTCGTCGGCTTTGTCTAACTGTTATAGGTTTTGGTCTTTTTCGCTAGAATCCGATGACATAAATCTACATGAAATCACAATTTTATGTTGTTTAAATTGCATTTTTGAATGCATAAATGAATTCAACTTGTTGAAAATTCTCTGGACACTCGGATTATACATAATTAACCACTCAAATATGCAGATCCAACAATTTCTTACCGGATTTTGAGTAAAATTAAATAAAAAAATATCCCTGAAAAATAGCCAAAAAATAAAACAGTTAGACTACCTCTTTTCCTTATCACCCATTAAAAACATATTATTAATTGATGAAGAAATAGTGAAAATGACTATAATAAACACTTGGGTATATGGAAATTTGTGGTCAAACCATTCTTCTATGTTATTTTTAACCATAATCCATTTCTAGTTTGAATGATTTGGCATCTACTCCTTCAACCATTTGTCTTTGGCATGCACAAGTCGTGTCAATATCTTAATTGACACGTTACCTTCTAATTAATAAATATATATTATTACACATTAACAAAATGATATTATTATATTTTTATATTTTTGGTAGGGTATTATTACATTTTCAATATTTGGAGTGTTGTTTGCCATTGTAAATCTTTTTGTTTACATTTTTATTAGATTCAGAAGTATACAATGTCATTTCTATTTTTAAAAATCTATTTCATTCTATTTTAATA
Organism: Picea engelmannii; assembly: GCA_009831015.1. Lineage (NCBI taxonomy): Eukaryota > Viridiplantae > Streptophyta > Pinopsida > Pinales > Pinaceae > Picea > Picea engelmannii. Next base: position 441,305 of record ML795003.1, on the reverse strand, counting down.
TTTCATTTTGTTTTTTATTATTTATATTTCAGGTTTGATCCCTTTTCAGTTTGCATATTGAAGCATGAGTATCCTTGGGCTTGTATAGTCAATAACAAAACATTTACTTCCATTATACATTTCTTGTTGTTTAGTTTATTTGCTTAGTGAGAGTAAATAAGGAGGTCTTCATTATTATAAAAATGTGTGATACAAAGTTTAATTGGGAAACCAAATGGACATCCACATGAATCCCAAGGAAGACACATTCCCTTAGCTAACAAGATTATTGGAAGGCTCACTCTCTGATCCGAATGGATCTAGGGAACATCAAAGAAGTTTCAGAAGTGTCCCAGAACTCACAGAAGTGTCCTAGGAGCCTCAGAATGGCCTTAGCAGGCAGAGAAAGAGCAAAAATGAAAGTTCCCAAAAATCAATTAAAACAACATGATCGCGAAGAGCGCATTGCAATATTTGCAACGACACAAATGGCTCGTCAAACGAAGTTACAGATCAAAAGTTATAAACGGTCAAAGTTCTAGTCAACCCAGTGCAGTGAACAATGATAAGTCAACATCCATACTACTGACGTCAGCATCTGTACGGATGACGTCAGCGTCTGTACAGCCTAAGGGGCAAGTGTAGAGAGTGACACGTCTCATGATGACGTCAGCATGCCACGTGGCAGCACCAGAGGCTGCCATGTGTCACTCGAATTTAAGCTTTTCAGGGTGCCACATGGACGAGTAAAAATGTGCCATGTGGGACCACCCAAAAGGTGCCACGTGTCCAGGATGACGTCAGCAGCCAGGTGGAGGAATCAGAGGCTACCACGTGGCCCAATGGGTGAAATGCCACGTGGCACCCCCGAAATGCCCAATGAGGTTCCTTGAAAATATAATTAAAAAATATATATATTAAACCAATTGCCAAATATGGTGGCGGTTCCACCAAAGTTGGCGGTATATTCCACCAGTGGCCAAATATAGCGACTGCTAAACTGCCCGCTAGAATCTTCGCCATGTTTAGAGGAGCGCGCCAAAACGGTTCGCCATATTTGGCGGCGCGCGCCAAAACGGACCGCCAGAATTAGCAGAGCGTGCCAGAAGGGGTAATTTGTGGGATTCGACCCCGGAACCTCCCTAACAGCCAGCGTCTTAACTTAGCCACTCTAACCATTTGGCCAACGACCTCATTAATGCTTAACTGCCCGAGAATGATATAAGAAGGGGGTTTGAGGCCGAGTTCGGCATGAGTGCATTGGACACACCAGCGCACGGAGCACGAGGCAGGAACTGTGTGCGTTTGTACGACCTTGTATGGATTTTGGCACGCAAACCAAGGCAAGGTTGCCTCTTGGGTCCAAAAGTGCACAACTCAGATTCAGACGCGGAGACAGTCATTTTTAGGTAAAATGATGCCACGAACGAAGTGGTGATGTTATTTTCATGATATGAACAAAACTTCAGTAGCTTAATTCCAGAATGAGTCATTTATTGCAGAGGCAGTGGCACGGTAACCGAGGCAGAGGTGTCTCTTGGGCCTGAAAGTGTCTGACTCGGATGGAGATGATTTGACAATCATTTTTGGGCAATTCAACGACACGAATTCAATGACAAGGTCTGTGTTTGCAGCAGAGCTTCATATCAACAAGCTAAGTGCTGGAGAAACCAATGTAAGCATGCTTTTCATTATGTTGTTTTGTCATTAAAATGTTGCAGCATAGCATGTGTGTTATAGGTCTGCAGGAGCAGAGAGAAGTTGTAGCATGGCAACAAGACTAGCTTATTCCTTCTATCTATTTGTTTATTATCTTCTTTCACATCAAATCAATCAGTTATATGTGATAGAGAAATTGTGGCACTTGCATGACAAGTGGCCAACGAAGCAGTTCTGATTTTCGTGGGTTCCGAGATCTTTTATATGGACTGTATATTTATGTTTTGGATATGAGCGACAGATCTAAGGCTTTTTATGGCTCCATGTTGATGGGGGTCATATTTTATTCTTCATATTTTTATGTATTGAGTATGTGGGAATGATGTCCATGTCAGCATCATGGATGCCTCATGAGTAGAACTTGTGAAGCTGATACATTCCTGGTCCCATTCCGATCTCTTGTTGTCATCACCGAAGAGGGACTTTTGGCCTTATAATTTATAAAGGAGATACATCATTACATCGAGAAGAATAAAGCAGTCAGGCTTTGGAGCATGACCCAGAGAGGTAGCCCACTGCAAGGGTGAACTCTGTTATCAAGTGAAGTGTCTTATCCATTATGTGTATTATGTTCTTATGTTGTTTTTCCATGAATTTCCGCATATAGGATGTTAAAAGCAAGCATGACATATTGCACATAAGGAATACTAAAGAGGTTTTCATTCACTTCCAATTCAAGCACATAGACTTCAACTTTACCTTTTATTGCATATCGCTCAAGTAAAACGATCTATAACTGACCCTTTTTAAGGAGTGACAAAATCGACCAACTATTGGAAACTTATCGCTCCCGAGTTCATATCACTCTCTTAGCTTATTGGAGGACAAGAAAAAATGGGCACAAGTCCCAAGGAAGTAGTTGATCAGATCTAACTAACTAGTTGTAGCTTGACCCATTCAAACCATCATGTAATAACATACATATATAAGCATGCCCTCTATTCTAAAGAAAGTGATAGTCATTTTTCTCTTAGTTTGGCTATAGTATTTATGTTTTCATGTTCTAGTTAAATTCCCGAGTGTTGTTATTGTAGATCAAATGGTATCAGAGCTTCGATTTGAGATGCTTCTGCTCCAATGAGTTTCTGATAGAGAAAATTTTATTTTTTATGGGTTGCTAGTGTCTGCACTAATCCCATTTTCAGATCCAGAGGTGCACTAGGGGTGACTTCACCCTCCATCGTTGAGGCAGTGTCCTAGGGTTTGCTCCATACCTCCACTGCCCAGTTCTTTGTGGTGATTTGTAGCTTCAGAGGTGCACCCGGGGTCTAGCTCTCCCTCCATCTCTTCCAACGCAGTGTGCTAAGGTTGCTCTCACCCTCCACTACTTAGTGTTTTAATGTGGCAATCTTCCACTCCTCCTCCATTCTTGAGTTTGTGCAAGGGTGTGCCAGGGTTTTCCACGTCCTCCCTCCCTTTTGAGCTCCCGACGATGTGCTTGAGATTTTGGATCCAAGTTTTCCCATCGAGATCTAGCTCCTAATCATGATCTTGCTTTAGAATCAGATCTAGATATTAGTTTATTCAATATATTAAGATCATGCCTCCTCATAACGCCTCCTCCCTTGAGGATTCTACATCTAGGAAATATTCTCCCCTTCAAGACCTCGATCTTTCTTTGAATGAACTCATGCGGCTCCAACAGAGCTCCCCAACGCCAATGCAGTTGGATACTCATTTCCAACTACCTAAGTTTTCAGGGCATATGAATGGTGAGGCTGTTGATTCCTAGGTCTCTAGTATATCTGCTTATTTTAAGACCTTCCCAAGAATGATAGAAGAATAGAAGCTACAAATCACCAGTTTGCAATTGGAAGGGATTTCTCAAGCTTGGTGGGATGCCCAAACAGATACATCCTCTCAAGTGGTGGAATTCGATGATCCTTTTGTGGACACCCCTCCACCTTTTGGTTATGGGGACAAATTTTTTCAAGCGTTGCAGAATCGCTTCTATCCCCCAGGGTACCTTCCAAATATCCTAGTTCGATGGTTACAACTCCGCCAACTCTCCGGCTAGTCATTACAAAGCTACATTGAGGTGTTTACTAAGCTCCACATTCAGCTGTAGATTCAAGATTCAGACGAGGTAATCATTGTTAAAATTAAATATGGTCCTTTATTATTGATATGTAGAGATTCCCTCTCTCCTGGTCATGACCATTGATTCCCATAAATCTTCACCAACAACTTTGTTTACTCACAATTTCTATATCAAGCAATCCTTGGCCACGCTTATCCTTGACAATGGTAGCAAAAAGAATTTGGTTGCTCGTGATTTGGTGCAACGGTTGGCCCTTCTTACTACCCCTCATCTGAAACCCTACCAATTGGGTTGGGTTGAGAAGGATGGTTCCCATGTGATGGTGACCCAACGTTGTGCCCTTACTTTTTCCATCATCCCTTTTTGCAATACTATTCTTTGTGATTTGTCTCCTTTGGATTGTGCATATGTGCTTCTAGGTATTCCCTATCAGGAACTCCATCACATTGTATACCATGCTCGCAATCATAAGTATCATCTTCAAAAATATGGTTGTACATATGTCCTCACCCCATCCTCTCTGAAATCCCCTGCCTTACTTTCTAGCCAACCTATTGTTCATCAAATCAGTCTCAACAAGTCCATTTCCCTCTATTTGTTATGCCCTATTAAATTAGACAACCCCTCTCATGCCTTTCCTTAATATATGGACTCTTTACTCACATACTTTGAAGATTTATTTCCTTCTCCCACTAGACTCCCCCTCGTTCGTTCTATTGAACATTACATTGATCTTGTTCCTCGAGCCACTTTTCCCAATGCCCCTTCTTATCGTCTTGCTCCTTGTGAGGCTATGGAAATGGAACGCCATCTCCAACAAATTTTTAATAACGACCAGATTCAACCGAGTTCTTCACCTTGTGCCTCTCCTGCCTTTATCATTCCCAAGAAGGAGTCTAAGGGGTGACATTTAGTCACGAACTATCGGGCTATTAATAAGGCCACAGTCAAGAATCATTCTTGTCTACAATGCATTGATGATTTACTGGATCATTTGAAGGATGTTCGCTTCTTTACCAAAATGGGTCTTACATCATAATATCATTAGGTTCACATGAATGTAGAAGACACATGGAAGAAAGATTTCAAAACCAAATTTGGGATTTATGAATGGATGGTGATGCCATTTGGTCTTATTAATGCCCCTGCCACTTTCATGAGGTTAATCAATGATATTTTCAGAGCACATTTGGAAAAATTATGGTGATCTATTTGGATGATATATTGGTCTTTAAAAAGACCTGGGAGGATCATTTTCTCCATGTGCGCATTGTGCTAGACCTATTTCGCACTTACAACTTGCAGGTGAAACGTCATAAATCTTGTTTTGGGAAACCTTCCATTCAATATTAGGGTTTTGTTGTCTCTGTTGAGGGTGTTGTCCCAGATCCCACTAAAGTCCAAGCTCTTGCATAGTGGGCAATGCCTCACTCAGCTCTGGAACTCAAGAGATTTATGGGTGGCATTAATTTTTATCGACGTTTCATTGCTAGCTTCTCTCAGTTAACAAACCCTGTTCATCATCTTTCCAACCAGAATCGGTTTTTGTGGTCTCCCTGGGCACACCAACAATTTCATGCTCTAAAAATTTCCCTTTGTTCCGCTCCTTTACTTTGTTTACCTGATATTTATTCTCCCTTTGAGATTGAGACAAACGTCTCTCAGTATGTTATTGACACAGTTCTTAAATAGGGAGGACACCCTATTTCATACCATTCAGAGACATTTTCTGATGTCAAACACACTTATAGCACTTATGAAAAATAGTTCTACAGTCTGGTACAAGCATTGAAACAGTGGTGCCATTACATTCTAGGAAAATAAACAATCCTCCATACAGATCATCAACCGTTGATTTTCATCAATTCTCATACTAAGGTAAATTAGGTCGCTTACATTCAAAATTTTCATTTGGTGATTAAATACAAGAAGGGCATGTCCAATCAGATGGTTGATCTTCTGATATGGCCTCCTATGCAGGTACTTCAACTCCTGGTTGTGTGCTATGATGCCTATTAGGCTTGTAATCCTCTCTATGCTTTTGATCCCTTCTTTGCAAAGATATGGGATGTTGTGCCACATCCCACTCTAGTCAATCGAATTTCATTTATGGATTATGCAATTAAAGATGAGTGGCTATATAAACTCAACTAGTTACGTGTCCCAACTTTTGACGATCTTCTTAGTTTGATTAAAGAGGCTCATGCTTCCTCCTATGGTGGGCATTTTGGGTCTCTAAAAACAATTAATCACTTGAAATGATATTTCTTTTGGCCTTCTATGACTCGTAAAGTGGAGCATTTCATTTGTGCTTGTGCCTTGTGTAGTCACACTACAAGGAGAACACCTTCTAGAAGAGTTTTTTGTAGAGTTTTTTAGTGTTACAAAATTTGACAAAATTTTCAAAAAACCCTTTGCCACAACCTCCTCTATTGGTTGCAGAGGTTTTAACAGATGTTCCATATAACTAAAAAAGATTGGGTGGGAAGAGGTTGTAGCAGATGTTTTTTTTTTTTAATTGGTGCTTTTATTGTAAAAATGCACCGGAACAAACTTACATAAAATTCCCCACGTACATAAAACAAAAAAAACATTGATGTGCCATTACATAAATTCCCAGTGTGAACATAAACAAAATCACATCGAGCACCATTACATGAAAATACCCTACTACGTAAATAAGACAAAAATGGGTTAGTTCGTCATTACATTACTGCCCCAATGCTTACATATGAAACAAACGTACCAACATGGTTATGGTTAATATGCCCCAGATTCACATTTTGTTATATGTAACTCCGATGCGTTTGTAGTTTATTCATTATACGTTTCGGTGCCTATACTAAATATAATGCCATGAGGCTCTTGTATTATTAAACACACTAGAGCATTTAAGTTTTTTAAAGCACTAGTGTTCTTAATATGCACCAATGCATATAACCCCTTAAAAAACGTCGATGTCTATATTATTTCAGACATCATTTTGTGAGTTCATAAGAATGCACCGATATGTATATATTTTAATTAATTATTTTTTTTACATGTATTTTTTATAATCATATTGTTTTTTATATTTTTGTTATTGCATTTTGATATAATGAAAACATTAATACCTTGTCCAAGGGATTACACCTCTATTATTTACAACAATGTAAATGATTCACATATTAATTAATCAACAATGTAACATTTTACAACATTTGACAATGCAATAAAATAACAAACCCATTTTATTTCACACAACCTACCTACCCTAAGCTGGCCTCTGAGTTGTTTGATCAAGTGAAATGAAAAATCCAATGGATCCATGCAAGCATCTTGCCCACTGGTTGGTCCCTTGCATGTGTTTCTTCAAAGGCAACAAGAAATACCTAATTAAAGGCAAGGCATCTAAGAGTTTTAAATCAGTTCCATCATTGACCAAATCTGAAAACTTAAGCTCATTCATTGATTGCAAACATGATGCAAAAGGATCGTGCAACTCATGAAGGAAAACCTCTTGTTTATCAACACATATAAAACAATTATTTTCAGTTTCATATGTTGTTTTTTGTTTGAATCCTTTATAATCACCATCAGTCTGGAAAGAGTTCGAAAATGACCCATGATGTCCTTCAAAAGAATGTTATTTTGATCTTCAAAGGAAGAAAGGAAAATTGTTTGCTGACCAACTTGTTCTTGAAATAAAGTTTTAGGAAATGAATGGTTCGAATAGAAATCTTCCTGAATATTCTCATATCCATGATCACTTAAGATATTTATATCTTCATCATCTTCACTTTCAAATTCACAACTACTTGATGGCTGCAAACTTGAATTGGTAAAACCTTTCGAATAACAAACTATGGGATCAATAACATCTTCATAAGGATGTTGGTTTATAATATGGTGAACACTATCTTTCAGAAATTGGAATGAATAAAAACACATGGGTAGAGCATTTCCTTCAACAAACTGACTACCTTTTTGTTGTCTATCATCATGGATGAAATGTGTGGGTTGTAAACCTTCATAATACTGCTAAAAATAATCATCTCCTGGAGATGAACATACAAATGGTTTCTCTAGAAGAAAAATATCAAAATCATCAGTATACTCGTCATAAGGAGGTAAATTGGAAACCTCTTGAACATCTGTAGCAAGAGGATTTGGATCAATAGCTGGTGAGTCAGCCACTTGATCATAATTTGTTGTAATATTATCCTCATGATGAAATAAACACAGTTACAAATCATCCTCTTCTTGTTGTCCATGCCTATTCTCACACGTTTTAAGACTCAATGCTTCATCTTCCAACTTATCTGAAAGATTGCCACAAGCTCTGAGATTATCCTCCACCTCTTGGGCATCAAAGAACATCTGCTGCAAAGACACAAACTTCCTCTCCAAGAGATAAAAAGAGAAATCTGAGTGGAAGGCCATAGCATAATATAACTTGGCAGTACATTCAGGTGGATGGATCTCTTCAGGCATCTGGTAATAGTGATTAGCAAACCTTTTGCTAAAACGGGAAACAATTTCACCACTCTATCTCTTCATGGCATAAAATTATGAAAGAAACAGATCCCATGACTTTATTTTACCCCAGAACCTCAGAAAGGCTTGACTCAACCCATCCCATGAGCTAATAGACTCTGGCAGTAAATGCCTAAACCACCTCTTGACCTCTCTGTGTAAGGACTGGGCAAATGTTCTCATGAGAACATCCTCATGTTCAATCTCGAAAAGATCTAAAAAATGCTCAAAAGACTCGAGATGTTTCTCAGTTGTTAGACTGCCATTTTTTTCATCAAAAACAGGTAAGTATTTACGGTATTTGGGAGGATAATCATGAAGGACCGGGGGCAGCCTTAAAGGACTGTATCTTAGCTGAGATATAGAAGGTAAAGGGGTATGTTCAAGAGGTACGTCATCATCTTCAATCTCATGAGGTTTACAAGGTTGATCTCGAATCTCATGCTCTTCAGAAAAATGACTTGAATCATCTCTAAGAAAAAGAGAGGAAGATGTATATGCAAGATCTAATGATGGATAAACAAAGGCAGTCTTCTCATGGCTTGAGAATTCCCGAAAAAATAGAAACTTCTGGATATATACACATAAATATAGAAAGAAGTTAATGCAACAGAACAAGATCTCTTCGGACAATTTTACCCTTTGATACCTGGATCTTAGTTCTTCCATGTTTCTGTCGACTGAGCTCTTCCTCTAGTGGATCCCGCAAATTTGATTTGACCATGAGTGGATTCGCTAGGGAAAAGATGCAACCTCCTCCCGTTTTTATATTTTTGTTTGCCCTCAGAAATATGAACTAATCATTGTCGTTCTCCCAGGGATAGATATCACCATCGGTCCCCGACAACGGCACCAAAAAGGTTAGCACTCAAAAATAACTTGGGTTTCATGCAAGTAAATCCTGAGGTAACCTCGAACCACTTTGGATTGGAAACTTCCCTTTCCAACCACGAGAGGTATCTCCCAAATAATGTCACAAAAACTAATGATAAATCAATAATGCATAAAAACAGTGGACAGACTGTGGGTTTTAAAAGGTTTTGGGTTTTTAGGTTTTGTAGATTGGGCAATGTGAATAGTCCACTGGGCATGGATTCAAATGATCATGAAAATAATATGAGTGTTTGGTAATGGAAATCAGTGGAACAGAGGCAAGGTAGAAATTGTTTACAGAGAGAAGGATTCATAAGTGTATGACAACATAATAGAGAGAAAACATTTCAAAATACAAAGAGAACTTAGCAAAGAGTGAGTTCCTTGTATAAATCAGTGGAAAGAGACTGTTGGAACAGAGCTTCTAACAAAGGATGAGTTTTGGGCCTTTAGGTCTCTGCAAGAAACAATCTATAACCAGTTTTGCAACAAAGCATCTAACAAAAAGGATGAATTCCATTCCAAAAACAATTACAAATCGAGAAGGAATGATAATAATATCATATGAAATGGTATTGAAACTAAGCAATAAACAAACTCTGTAAACAACATCACAAGAATCTTTGATCTGGAAAAACCACGACTCTACACTGCTTTAATAAACTGAAAATGAAAGCTACAACCCAGGAGTACTACTCCAGTGTTTTTCCCCCTTTTCTTCAAGAGATATTACCTTATTTAAATAGACAATAGCATCCAAATGAACTAAGGATGTCGAATCCCATCTCCTCCATTCGATTCTAAGCCTTGGAGATAGGTGGAAACAATCAAAGAGACAAAAATTCAACAAACTGTTATTTTTCAGGAATTTGTTGGAAGTCATTAATAAAATGTCTCCACCTCATTGCATGAGGCCTTTGCTAGAGATAAATATTAGGTGAAGGTGTCCCTTGACATATAAATTATCCTTGAGAAACCATTTGAATCCTCCTTGACAGGTGGCAACCTCCCAACGAGGCAAATATCAAAATCCATGACCGCTACAGGAAATTAGGTAGCACCGATGTGCAGAGTGGGTAGCACCACTTCTATATCCAATATCTCTCAAACCATAACATATTTTGAAACACTGAGAGAGGTTTTTGTTATTTGGAATGTTATGAACAAAAACCTCCTCCATTTTTCAAAAATACCTTCTCAATTGCTCACAATAAAATTTTTAAGTTAATGACTCAAAACTGGTAAAATAACTCTGCACAATTCGTTTTCTACCAGAATATTATGCAGCGCCTGTAGGTAGTGCCCGACTGTGTTGCACCTGTATACAAATTCTGTCCTCTGTGAAATATTACACAATGCCTTTATGTAGTGCCACTTACATTTCATTTGCATACAGGTTTGGGTAGCATTTCCAAAACACAACGCCTTTCAATCTTGAATATGTACAGAGCAGTGTGTGTTCTTTCATGATGACAAAACCATTTTACTTAGGTGCCTTGACCGTACCATAGGTAGTGCCTTTTACCACTGGGTGAAGCTAGCACTTAGAAAAAACTCAAAATCCATATAGGCACCTTAACCAATCTTGTGCTAACAAAACCCGTCATACAAAATGTCTCTGACCACAACAATTATTGAAGTTGGATTACCTATGATCAAGAGCTCATATACATATAGAACTAATATTAATAGAGAGCCAAAAGTCCTCAACATATAGAAATTTTGATTTCATTTACATCTAACAAATTATGAGAAAGTAAATAAGAAACCATTTTAGTGTACCATGCTCTAGGTGCTTGCTTGAAGCCATAGAGTGACTTTTTCAGCCAACATACTAAAGATGAGTTATGTATGTACCCCTGGGGATGCTCCATGTAGATCTCTTCTGAGAAATCCACATGAAGAAAGGAATTTTTCATGTCCATATGGTGAAATTCCCATCCCCTAGTTGTTGCAATGGCAAGGGCCAATCATATGGAGTCCATCTTTTCTACTGGAGAAAATGTCTCATCAAAGTAAATCCAGTGGACTTGCTGAAATGATTTGGAAACACATATTTCCTTGTACCTTCTCACCCATATGTATCTCGTATTCTTGGTATTGTAGACCCATTTTCATATGAAAAACTTCTGATCTGATGGAAGTGGAACCAAGTCCCAATTCTAGTTCTCGCTGCGGGATTTATACTCCTCTGTCAGAACTGCTTACCAAAAGGGATTCCCTTCAACCTCTTCATTGGTACGAGGGTATAAAACTAGTACCATGTAGAAATGCATGGAAATCACTAGTTTGGTAGATATAAGTCCATGAGGAGGCTCCTCAAACTGGGATCTTGTCCTACTTAGATCTATTGGATGCCACACAATATCACTTGTTTCATGTAGGGTGGAATATGCCCACTTGGGAATTTTTTGTGGCTCATCATTTGCATGCTCATCATCTTCTGAATCTGATTCTGAAATCAAACCTAAAATCTGATATGAATGGGTGGATACATCATCTTGGATTTATGGTACATGTGGAAATACAAAAGTCTCTCCATGTGGCTCCTGAGGCACATGCATGTGACTTTCCTCAAACTGAACACTCCACTCAATGATGAGCTTGTGTGTTGAGGGATCTACCAACATGTAATCCACTCAATGATGAGATTGTCTTTTGAGGGATATCCAATGAAGATGTGTGATTTTCTCTTAGGATCTAATGCCTTCCTCTTTTTAGAGGGTATGTCAGCACATACACGTGATCCAAAAGAGGGAAACTTCCGGTTTGATGTCGCTCCAGGCCTCAAAATGTGTATTGTCCAAATCTTTATTTGTGAGGAGATCTGTTCTGTATGTAATTATCATAGTTAAGTGCTTCAACCCAAAACTTGGAGGGAAGGGACTTTGCATGCAACATACAACTAACCATCTCTTTGAGAGATCGGTTCTTCCTCTCAGCGACCCCGTTCTGTTGTGGAGTGTATGGTACTGCATGTTGTAATTGTATAACTACCTCATCACAAAGATGTTGGACATACTTGCTTACATAATCCCCCCCATTATCTATGCAAAGGGTTTTGATATTCTTTCCTGACTGTGTCTCTGCAAGCACTTTGAAATCTTTGAGATGCTAAAAAAATCGAACTTATGCCTGAGAAAATATATCAAGTGTGCATTGAGTAATCATTGATGAATGTCAGCACATGCCTCACCTTGCTGATGGAAATATTAGGAAAATGACCCATGAGGTCACTGTGGACAAGTTCTAAGGGAGAGGAGGCCCTCCAAGCCTTCCCTTTCTCAAACTTGTCTTGAGTATGTTTGCCAAGAAATCATCCTTAAAAAACTCCTTCGGAAAAGTGTATGTCGAGCAAAAATTTGACCATTCCCTATTTGTTGAGTTGTTTCATGTACCTAAACTTTATATGACCAAATCTCTCATTTCAGAGTCTACTATCATCACTAACATGATTTATTAGCAATATAGGTTCAAATTTAACAATAAATTAGAAAATGTATACAATGGAGACTAGTGATTTACCTCACCAACAACAAGCTTGGAAATGTCAAGTATGCCATATATGGTCACAGAATCCGGTGTGAATTCCACCCTTTTTCATATGCATGTATGTGCTATCTGAAAAAAAAAGAGTAGATTCACAAAAAGTTTTGGAACATGCAAGACATTCTTAAAACTTCCATGTTGGAGCTCTACTCTCCCTTGTCTAGTGACTTCCATTGGGGAATCATCCCCCATGAGGATGGAAGGACCCGAGCACGCAAGTAAACAAGATAAGACATATTCTATGAGTGCCATGTGATGAGATGATCCTGAATCAAGGATCCATGCATTGGGAGAGGAATGAATAAGAATCAAAGCATGCGAATTACCTTTGTTTTGTGGTGCTTTGTCTCCTGGCTTCTTTTTAGCATTCTTGGGAATGTAGTCCCCAAGGTTGCTTTGTTGGAGTGTCTACGCCATGAGTTCTATTTCCTTCTTCATGCATGATTATTTAGGGTGCTAGTTGTGATTGCAGTAACTACACTTTGTCTTTCCTGGCTTTCCATTTCCACTGTTGGAGTTGGAGGAGTCATCAAAGGCTTTTAAGTTAGAGTCTTTTCTTTGATTGGGATCTTTCTTCCCTTTTCCTTTTTTTTTGTCTTCGGTTTTTTCTCTCATGCACAACAAGTTGTTGAGCAAAATGTGGTCACCTATATGCTCTTGCACCTGGATTAATAAAAATAAAACTGATATCAAAAGAAGACAATTGTTGAAATCTTATAATTTCATTGCGTAGCCCTCAGTCTCAGTTTCTCCATGCATTTCATGGAATCGTAATCCAAGTCTCTACGACAAAGATATGCATAATTTTGTCCGTTGAAATATTATAATTTCATTGTGTAGCCCTCAGTCTCAGTTTCTTCATGCATTTCGTGGAATTGTAATCCGAGTCTCTATGACCAAGATATGCATAATTTTGTCCAAAAGTCCAACAAAAATATTACAAGAAGAAATATGAAGAATTTTTCTAAGTGTCATGTTCTCCTCTCATCTCCTCTCCCTTCGCCTCTCTTCATTCTCCTTTCATTCTATACTTAGTCATTTTTCCCATTGCATCATCACTCTTATTTTCCCCTTAATATTTTCCACACTTAGACATTTTTTCATTATTCTCCTTTCATACTTAGCTATTTCTACACCTACCTCTGCGTTCACGAAACATATTCTCCATATTATTTATTAAATCAGGTGGTGAAATGTGACATATATGATATCCTATCGCACAGGGACATGTGACGATGACATGGATGTTGAATCATGTTGAATGGTTTATTATGAGGATGCCACTGGGCGTTGACTAGGCATGAGGTGGACTATGATTGGGCAATCAAAATTTTAATTATTCATTAATTTTCTAAGGGGTCAAGTTACAAGTCTCCATAGTCTTCCTTTGATTGTTATTGAGTGTATATTACATTTTTCAATTTGTACACTAAATAATATTAAAATCCCATGCACGTGGGATAAGAATTATAAAGAAAAGTCAAAATTTAACAAATGAGGTCGAAATTCAATCAAAGGGCCCACATTTTCCCATCAAACTTGATTGATAGTGGCTGAGTCACAATCTTGCAAAGGCTATATCTTGAGCTTCCTATCTCAGTTTGCAGAAAAATTTATACCGTTGGAAATGTATTTCAATGAAGAAGATGATGGGAAAGGTATTGAGAGCTGAAAATTGCCAAAATTTTCTGAAAAAATAAAATATCAGTCAGTAACATTTTTATGCTTTGTTGATAAATGTGTTCAATAGCTTGACTTCACGAGGTCATATCTTGAGATCCGGGAGTTGTATTTGGAAAAAAATTATATAGTTGGAAATATAAGAAGATGGAGATCACATATAAATTGGTTTCAATGGCTTAAAGTTTTATTATCATATCCATTAAATTAAATTACAGTCTTATTTAAAAAAAGGAAATTAATTAAATTTTGAAAATAAAAGTTTAATTAAAAAACTTTTATTTAAAACATAAAGGGACCCATTTTAAAAATATTGATATTAATGAAGTAAGTTCATTAATGAATACTTAATGAGACATTAATTAAAGAGGATTCTTCAAGAATAAAATTGTAAGGGAAATTCAAGAAGGAAAAACCCTAACTACTCAAGTAGTTAGAATAACCGGCTTTAAAAGATAAGAAAGACATCATCAAGGGGCTAGAATCTGAATTATCAGAGGGGCAGGGAAGAATATCAGAAGAAGAAGAAGGTACAACCAAGAATACACAACCAAGATTCTGATCAAGAAAAATAGATCTCCATCTTCTCCACTCTTTCTATTCTTCTACACCATTCTCATAGCTTTATGCTTGAGTCTTTGAATTGGGCACAAGGCCAAGTTCTTGAGTGTTCTTCTTGTATTCTTCTAAAGTATTTTCTTGTATGATCATGGAGTTTTTACAACCATATACATTACATTCAAATATTTTGTAATGAAGAACATATTTCATGAATAAAACTCCACAAAGAATTGCTTCGGGGTTGATTTTGATTGTATCTTGTAACTTTGAGTATTAAGTATGAGGTATTTGAGATTGACTTATCAAATTATCTTTTTGGTCTTGATAGTAATACTCTTTTAAAATTCTTTGATATGATCAAGTTATTCTCTCCTATTTCTCGTGAAAAAGACATGGATACATTTATATATGATTAAGAAGATTGTGCATGTGATGTTGATCACAAAGAAATTCTAATGTTGAAGCCCTCCTTCAATATTTTCTTATTGTTAAGAGAATTCTTCCTGGACATAAATATCATATCAGATTATTGAAGACCATTTCATTAAATAAATTCAAGCAATAAAGATCTAGGGTTTGTTGCCTCAACATTCTCTTAATCCAAGATATCATAAATATATATTTTAACCAAAGAGGAGTACCACCTCTCTAAAAATGCAAGAGGATTCATATCCTTGTGAGGTTGTCATTTTGGTCCTAACAGATTCAAGCATCAACACAAGTGCATGCGCTTTGGAGCTCTTGATTACTCCCATTTTGATGAGATTGTCTTTCTCATGTGTTAGCGAGTCAATGAACAGATCCAATGATGGCATCTTCTAGGTTGCTCCTGATGTGAACCTTACTGTATGGAATGTCGAGACAAAGACTACACACTTCATACCAAGTTTTGACAAAATGGCAAGGATCATATGTTTTTCTTGTGTAGATTTGTCAACACTGAATCCCTTTAGCGGAAGAAGAAGGGACTTGGACTTCATAAAGAAGTCATGGATATTATCAAATCTTATCAGATCCAATGAACTCAACTCAACCTAAACCATATGGCCTATCATCTCATCTTGTTTTCCAAAGATATCTTCTAGAGTGGTCCAAATCTAGTTTGGATTAGCACAATATTCAATATGAAACAATAGCTCGGGAGACATGGACATGCAAATGAGACTGTAGGCCTCATCCATGCAGTTGATATATTTGTATTTATATATTAATGATGTTGGTTCAGTCTCTATAACCATTTTTATTTAGTATAAGTCTCTACCTTTGAGCTGAAGTACAATCTTTAGTTTCCACTCGAAATAATTGTGTGGTGTAATAAGAATTGCCAGAGTAAATTCCATTCTTTATGTCTGCTTCAATATTTTTTACATGCAAATGAGTTCTTATGTGACTTATTCCTAGAAACTGTGGGATATGATACCATGTGAAGTTTCAGTGAAACCTGCACAGAGAACCTTGTTGATACTAAGAGGGGGGTGAATTAGTATCAAGTACAATTTAAAACCTTTTTAAACTTATAATTAAACCATTCAATTATATCCAATGAGAAATGAACAATGGTATAAGAGTTACACCAATACACCATAATACACCATGC
>ML795003.1:357981-391806 GCA_009831015.1 Picea engelmannii | reverse complement strand
AATATAGCATATAAAAACCTCAGGAAAAGTACTCAACGCCTTGAAAAAGAGATAATTTCAGATAATAAGCCTCTTCGAGGGGGCAACCTCATTTTACCCCACTTAAATGTTCAAGTACAAGATGATTCAAAATGAAAATGTCTTCTTGGTATATATAGGAGACTAGGAGTTATAATTACAAATAATGGCATAAAGCTGACATAATTAAAATAACATTACTAATCTAAATTACAATTAAAGGCCTAAAGCTGACATAAATAAAATAGCATTACTAATCTAATATGCCCCAATTAAGGGGTAATGAGCCAATATTAGGGCTTAACATCGAGGGATACACTTTTGATTGGACCAAGATGTTGTTGGATAATCTGGCCAAAGAAATTACTGAATACAAATTGGCTAATTAATCAAAGGGGTGTCGAACTGGATATATAACATATGAATCAACATTTAATTGTCAACCTGGGAAGGTAGACTTAGAGGAACTAGCACAGGAAATGCAGGGTTAAAGAGGGGGTTTAAAGGATGCCAAACTAATCTCTGAACTGTTAAAAGGAATTTGTTGGAAGAAGCTACTGTACTCTACTCTGTTCTTCACTTGTTTGCACTACTCTGTACTACCCTGTACTAACTTCATAAAACTGCTCTGTAAAAAGTGGTCATATGCATGTAAAAGGTCTACTGCACACTGATGGCTGAAAACAATTAAGTTCTTGCTACTTATTACTCCACACAACTCAACAACCTCCTATGCAATGAAACTCTCTATTGTAATCAAAGGAAACTTCTCTATCTCATGAGATATCCAGGCTAGTTCCTGAATGTTAAGCAGTCTAAATGTGAAAACTGAAGAAATGAAATCAATGGCTGAAAAGATAACGTCTAAACTTGAATCTTGAAATGCTAAACCCTCTGTTGCAATCAAATGAAATGCTATTTCTGTTCTATTAAATCAATGAGAAAACTGGCAATGTAAATTGGAATCGAATCTTTGCTGAAAGATGGTGTTCAAATCTGAAGATGGAGTTTACGGTAAATGCAATATACAAAGCTCTGTTCCCATCGAAGGGGGCCCTCCTTCTCTGTCAACAGACTGTTCTCTAAATCAACGCATACTGGAAAATAAATAACTCACAGCAAAATGGCAATAACAGAGGTCGTATTAATGAAACTCTAACTATTTTATTGAAAGATAAGAACAATACAAGGCCTGGAGATTTCCATTCTTCTATCTACTCTATGCTCCGTCTATCTCTCCCTTCTCGAGCATAGCAGCTCTGTATATAATGTTTCAGATCCCCCACAATGCATGGCTTTGCGCCCTAGATAAAAAGGTAGTTACAAAACGGTTTTAAGAGTACCACCGGGGAATGAGACACGTTTTACATAATCAATCCGTCTAAGATTGCATGTATCTGTGTCATGAGATTACATAAACTTTGACAAACGGTTTTCTTCCCTGCATTATGCATGAATCTGTATATGTGAAATGCTTGATGCCAGCTGTTGAGTGTTCGTTGAGAACCAATGATTCAAAGTCCAACACACATGTTTCGATGCTTAACAAACAGTTTTCCCCCCTGCGTTATACATGCACGGATCTATGAAGTGGCATAAAAACACATGGCGCCAACTATGGAGAATCGATATGTCAAGGAAAAGTCCAGCTACAATGATCCCTCCTCAAATCGAAGAGCACTCTGTTTAGTTGTTCAAAGTCAAACTTATCTTGGTATTTATAATGGCTAGCATTTTGCATATTGCCCAATAACCCCAGAAATTGAATGAAATGATGACCTTAACAATTTGCATTATAAGATACACATCTTGAATAATATTGTCGAGATCTTTCTACCTGGAAAATTAAGAAGAAAGCATTCCCTTGGACCAAATGAAACACGAACATACCCCAGTCCTCCACTAACACTACCAGGGATAACAATAACCCCATGTCTTTTTGCAAACAACTTCAACATCATCATAAGCACCACTTGGTAACTTTGCCCAGAGATAAATTGCTCCTTGTCCGCCCTTTACAGCATTTGCACCAAGAGGTGACAGTGCATCCAAAATTATATCTCTGTTTTTGTTAACTTTTGAACCCTTTCCTTCACCCATTCAGGGCCAAGCTCCAGTGAATACAGAGCAAGATTTTGTCCAATGATTGAAGCACATATTGGGATATTATCTTGTGTTTTGAGCAGTTGTGCTCTAAGGCCCTCGACTTCAGAAGGATATGCAACCCATCATACCATAAGCTTTTAGAAAAAGAGAATACATTGATAATGTGTGGAGCCTCTACATAAGTATGTTTCAACCCATATAAAATAATCATAAGTATTATCCACTACAAGCCAACACCCTGCATTTTTGCAAAGTTCATATATTCTCCGCAGAAGAGGATTATTGTTGCATTTATAGTTGAATTCTTCGCTCATTTGTGGCTTTGGAAGCACTTCATGATTTCTGTATACAACGGAACATATATGTGTAACAGAATATGAATAGCACAGAAAGAATGGCATTTGTTTAACAAAAGACTTCAGGAGAGTAAACAATATCTTCAAGAACCAGCAAGAAAATGTTATAAATCCAGAGCCCAACATCCCCCCATGCCTAGCCTTTTGCATGTCCTCATGCAAACGAATTCACCTCTTTAACACTGGCACGGTAATAGAATGTTAACAGTCCCAAGAACTGTCCATCTTGATTAATAGGAACTGCTGAGAAGAACCCCTGTACTCTGAGCATATGTTGTCAACTCATTCATTCATCACTTAGATAAAAATCTTCAATCACTTTTTATTTCAGCTGATGCTTTTTTATTGCAGCAAACATAAACTATTCAAAGGTGCTATCTTTTATTCACTATCCTACCTACCTACTTAAATAAATGAAACATTTATTTAAGTATAGGCAAATAACCAATGTAGCCACTGTCTTAGCAGAATCAATAATGAATTCATGCCCTTTGATAGAAGATATAGATGTATAATTACCAAGGCATGCTGAGAAAACAACACCGATCGCTTGATTTCCAAGATTTGCTGAAGAAGAAGAGCATCTGAAGGCTGTAGAATAGATTGAAACCAATGTTCAATATGATTATGCATATCATGTTCTGTTGCTGATGGAGTTTCTAATTGCTCATTGTTCTCTGTAGGCTGGCAAAGGTGTTCACACAGAACCACTGAATCAACTGTTTCCTCCTCCATCTCTTGAGCTGCAGAGATCTCTTCAAGTTCCTGCAAGATGCACGAAATTTCCTGCAACAATCTCTTCTTCCGTTCATTTAATCTTGAATCCATTAGTCAATTTTTGTGATTTTTTTCTTTTGTTGTAGGTGGTTTGCTAAAAACTTTGAAAATCACATCAATGGATAATAATTCTGAAACCCACACTAGCTTGAAATAAAATGAAATGCACTCTTGCTGAATGGAAATTTGCTTCTACTGAATCAAATGCACACCCTCTTATACTGATGGACTCAACTGCTGAATCAAATCTAATCCTACTGAAATCAAGACTCTGTTGTTGTTGAATAAAATCTACTAAAATGAAAACCTCTTTGTTGTTGAATGTAATCTAACACTGCTGAAATGAACCTCTTGCACACTAATGAATTTGAAAGCACTCTTTACTTCTACTTGCAAAAATCAAATCTACTTGGCAAAACTTCGGAGCCCACTCTCCAATCCTTTTTAGTACCTCCCCGACAACGGCGCCAAAATGTCGAACTGGATATATAACATATGAATCAACATTTAATTGTCAACCCGGGAAGGTAGACTTAGAGGAACCAACACAGGAAATGCAGGGTTAAAGAGGGGTTTTAAAGGATGCCAAACTAATCTCTGAACTGTTAAAAGGAACTTGCTGGAAGAAGCTACTGTACTTTACTTTGTTCTGCACTTGTTTGCACTACTCTGTACTACCCTGTACTAACTTCATAAAACTGCTCTGTAAAAAGTGGTCATATGCATGTAAAAGGTCTACTGCACACTGATGGCTGAAAACAATTAAGTTCTTGCTACTTATTACTCCACACAACTCAGCAACCTCCTATGCAATGAAACTCTCTATTGTAATCAAAGGAAACTTCTCTATCTCATGAGATATCCAGGCTAGTTCCTGAATGTTAAGCAGTCTAAATGTGAAAACTGAAGAAATGAAATCAATGGCTGAAAAGATAACGTCTAAACTTGAATCTTGAAATGCTAAACCCTCTGTTGCAATCAAATGAAATGCTATTTTTGTTCTATTAAATCAATGAGAAAACTGGCAATGTAAATTGGAATCGAATCTTTGCTGAAAGATGGTGTTCAAATCTGAAGATGGAGTTTACGGTAAATGCAATATACAAAGCTCTGTTCCCATCGAAGGGGGACCTCCTTCTCTGTCAACAGACTGTTCTCTAAATCAACGCATACTGGAAAATAAATAACTCATAGAAAAATGGCAATAACAGAGGTCGTATTAATGAAACTCTAACTATTTTATTGAAAGATAAGAACAATATAAGGCCTGGAGATTTCCATTCTTCTATCTACTCTATGCTTCGTCTATCTCTCCCTTCTCGAGCATAGCAGCTCTGTATATAATGTTTCAGATCCCCCACAATGCATGGCTTTGCGCCCTAGATAAACAGGTAGTTACAAAACGGTTTTAAGAGTACCACCGGGGAATGAGACACGTTTTACATAATCAATCCGTCTAAGATTGCCTGTATCTGTGTCATGAGATTACATAAACTTTGACAAACGGTTTTCTTCCCTACGTTATGCATGAATCTATATATGTGAAATGCTTGATGCCAGCTGTTGAGTGTTCATTGAGAACCAATGATTCAAAGTCCAGCACACATGTTTCGATGCTTAATAAACAGTTTTGCCCCCTGCGTTATACATGCACGAATCTATGAAGTGGCATAAAAACACATGGAGCCAACTATGGAGAATCAATATGTCAAGGAAAAGTCCAACTACAATGATCCCTCCTCAAATCGCAGAGCACTCTGTTTAGTTGTTCAGAGTCAAACTTATCTTGGTATTTATAATGGTTGGCATTTTGCATATTGCCCAATAAGCCCAGAAACTGAAGGAAATGATGACCTTAACAATTTGCATTATAAGATACACATCCTGAATAATATTGTCGAGATCTTTATACCTGGAAAATTAAGAAGAAAGCATTCCCTTGGACCAAATGAAACACGAGCATACCCCGGTCCTCCACTAGCACTACCAGGGATAACAATAACCCCATGTCTTTTTGCAAACAACTTCAACATCATCATAAGCACCACTTGGTAACTTTGCCCGGAGATAAATTGCTCCTTGTCCGCCCTTTACAGTATTTGCACCAAGAGGTGACAGTGCATCCAAAATTATATCTCTGTTTTTGTTAACTTTTGAACCCTTTCCTTCACCCATGCAGGGCCAAGCTCCAGTGAATACAGAGCAAGATTTTGTCCAATGATTGAAGCACATATTGGGATATTATCTTGTGTTTTGAGCAGTTGTGCTCCAAGGCCCTCGACTTCAGAAGGATATGCAGCCCATCATACCATAAGCTTTTAGAAAAAGAGAATACATTGATAATGTGTGGAGCCTCTACATAAGTATGTTTCAACCCATATAAAATAATCATAAGTATTATCCACTACAAGCCAACACCCTGCATTTTTGCAAAGTTCAGATATTCTTCGCAGAAGAGGATTATTGTTGCATTTATAGTTGAATTCTTCGCTCATTTGTGGCTTTGGAAGCACTTCATGATTTCTGTATACAACAGAACATATATGTGTAACAGAATATGAATAGCACAGAAAGAATGCCATTTGTTTAACAAAAGACTTCAGGAGAGTAAACAATATCTTCAAGAACCAGCAAGAAAATGTTATAAATCCGGAGCCCAACAAGGGGCAGCCCGCCCCTTTCTATATGTCAGTGTATGTCATGGATGCTATCTTCTTCATAACCCCTTTCCCATTGATGAATTAGAGCTGGACCCCGACCAGTGCAGAGCCTATCCACTTTTACCATTCCAAGTTGTGGGAGGAAAAGGCCAAAGATTTCTTCTACAAAATCTGCCACAATGTAGTAGTGCCTGTTCATATAGCCATATATGGTCAACCCCCTCCTCGGATTTCAGACAGGATCATGGGAAATCTGGGTAAACTAGTAGATTGGTTCATTGAAGAAAACTTCTTTTATATCAGGGTTTTCGGATGCTCAGTTCCTCCCCACGCTCTCCCTCGATTTTTACCAGACTGAATGGTATGCAGAGAGGTAGCTTACCAGACAACAATGGAAGACATCAACAAGGGACTTAAAGAAGCCCAGAAAAAGGTATGGCCTACCTTCCCTATCCAGGTTGGTATGTTTTCACTATTAGACTTCGGTCATTCCAAAGTGGAGGCTGCAACTTTGGAGGATGCCAAATTGGTTGACATTGAATTTAAAAGGCACGACCCACACAAAATCGTGGAAAACCACCTGACCCAATGCAACATGAAGATATATGTGCATGAAAACTCCCCACATGATGAAATATTCAGGGGAGTCAGGTCTTATGAGGAGGTACTGAACAGATTCCAAACCTTGTCCCCATATCAATAGGTTGGCTTCCTCAGTTTCCAAAGACACAGATGAAACAACTTGTCGAAAGTACTACAGGGAGAATCAATAGCCACTTCCCCTGCACAGAAATTTGTGCCTCTAGGTTTTGAACCCGGGTCCTCTGGTAAACATAATATCGAGGAAACACCAAAGAGCTCCGAAGTTTTGACTCAGAAATTAGAATCTTCGTTATCAAGTCCACTAGGCCCTCAGGCAATGACTCAGCTCGAAGCATTCCTAAAACAAGGGCAAGATGCATCTCCTTCAACACCAACCACATATGTTTCCATTATAGCAGAGCAACAACAGTCTACAAAGATTGATACTCCTATCACTTCATTGACACCTCTGCAGTCTAGTTTCAGAAATCCTAGTTTCGAAGTCAATTTTGTAGGTGATCTCACCCCAATCTTGCCTGAAGAGATGCCTCCTTCGGATTTCTTCTTTAGCAAGAAATGGAGGGCCATCGTTAAAAGAGAATCACGACATAAAGACAGGGTAATAACCAAAAGGCAGAGGATGTTGTATGACAGAAAGAATCACGATGATTTAGAATTCGTGAAAGAAGTTGTAGGTTCATTGGGTGCCTTTGCCATTGCAGATCAATGGTCTGTGGAGAATTTGGTAGAGCAACTAAGACATAAAAGCTTATTGGTGGAACAATTAAAAGATCAAATACTGACCATGGAACAGACTATGAAGAATAAGATGAACCAATATTTTGAACAAATCAAAGCTTATGATAGACATCAAATCCAACAGTTGCGGGCTAGCCTCAAGGAGCTCCATCAAAATTCATAGGCAAACAAAGGATTGGTCACTCAACGTGATGAGTTAATAAGGAAATTGCAAGCCAGATTAGACCTGACTGAAGGTACATCAGTAGATATTTCATCCTTCCATACTCAAGAATTAGAGATAAACGAAAAATTGGAAATGGCTCAGCATGATCTTTTTATGAAGGTTGATGCTATCCAGAAATGCTACCAAGAAGTAGACCTTGATATGAAGGATGTCTATATTAAGGAAAGAGAAGCTCGCTCAGCCCGAGCTAAGTTTCAAGAGGCTAGCATATTGGCACAAAAAGATAATGTCCCTAATTTTCCTTGGCTTTCCCCTTCTGAACAAATAAGAGATGATACGACCCTGAAGGTGTGGGAAATGAATTTAGCAGAGAGAAAGAGATTAGCCTTGGAAGTAAATGACGCTTTCCAAGAAGTGTTATCATCATTAGACAAGAGATTGATTGATTTTGAGGGAAGCAATATTGCGGAGGTCTTGTGACAGATCGATATTGAAATGAACCAGCATAATTCTAGAAAGAGCAAAGAGGAAAGTCTGGCAACCATATAGGAAATGAGCCAGATTGACCTCCTTAAAAGAAATAAATGGCTAGTGAACCCAAGTTCACAGTTCCAAGCCTTAGCTCGAGAAGTGAAAAGAATCCAAGAAAGGCTTCCTCAAGTGGAAAGGAAACTATATACTTTCGAGGTGAATGAAACAATTGAGCCATCAAAGCTGGTGGTGGAATTTTTAGATAGATGCAACCAATGCATCGAGCATGGGAAAACAAGCACAGTTGTGAGTGGGTAAGAAAATGTCATCACATTACTGAACATGGCTGGAGGGACAGATGGAAATATGACTACAATGGCTAAGACATTATGCTGAATTATTAAGAAGACCAGACAACAGAGGATTCCAGCCTAAAGGAATGCGGAAAGGAAGCGTTTCTGCCAACAAACAAAGAGATAGAAGAGAATGCCAACAAAACTCATCATTTTTTATGCACTGTTGTATTATTTCAAATATTTGCTATTTTTATTATAAGAAGTCCAATTGTTTTGAGTTGTGACAGTTTTGTATAAATACATAGATCCAAGATCTATTAAGGGCTACTTCTTATCGGATGTAATAGAGAAAACTCTCCTTTGAGTATTAATACAAGTGGAGACATAGATTCCAAATTTTGTTCAGTTTGGGTTATGCATTTCTCCCGTATTTCCATATTTCAATATTTCTCTATGCATTTCCTTGATAGATGTTTGATTGCAATTTAGTATCACAACTGCTGTAATAGTATTATATCAGTAATTTGTTAAGTGAACAGTTTTTCCTCTGTATTTGTTGTGAGTAAAACAAGACCTGCAAGCTATGTAAATTACTGTATTTTATACTTTGTTCAAGGGTGCACTATATATTTTCTTCCACTGCAACAAGGTGAGATTCTTCAACAATTGATGCTTCTCTCTGTTTAACATTTTTGTAAACTTCTCCCATACCATTCAATATTACAATTATGACTCAGACACGAAATACGGCCTCTGTGATGCCATATTGTTATTTTCATTTAAGGATCTTTTCTCTTATAACTAAAGGTAGAAAAAACAATCTTTAAAAACATTATCTTTAAAACTTTTTTGATGCCTGACATTACTCTTTGAGCCTTAAGTTTAATCTCAGGAAAAACATACTCCATTGCAAATCACCTTATTATCATCAAGGTTAATGACAATTCCACTGCTTTTGTGAAACTTAACATCCATATCTTGGTCAGTAATAACACTTACTGAAAACAAATTCTTTTTAAGACTAGGAACAAACAAAACATTCTTAATTAGTGCAATACCTCCTTCTCTTGAAGAGTTGCAAATAGCTCCTTATGAGGTGCCATATGCCTCCTTGCAACAGAGTCAATATACAACACATCTTTGTGAGAATCATTAACAGAAAGAGCAGATAATAATGATAAAATTTCAAATTGTTTTAAGAACTCATCAGTTCCATTAGTAAAATTATCATCAACGACGTTACCTTGATGATACTTGGATTGATCCTTAGCATGATGTTAATCATGTCCCTTTTCACCCGCAAACTTCCTTTTAGGACAATCTCTTCCAAAGTGACCCCTTACGTTACTGTTGAAACATTTGACCTTTGAAAGACTCACCCCCATTGAATGGTTGTCGAGGGGTATTTCCTCCTTTCTTTTTTTTCCACTTCTTTCCAAATTTCTGTGTCTTTATCCCAAAACAACATCCTCTGAATCTTTCTGATTCTTCGCTTTCTTGCGCATCTCCTCGGATAAGAAAATGCCATACAACTTCTTAAATGAAACACTATTTCTAACTGCAACACTGCTCACAAACATTTCATAATCAATAGAGAAACCATTTAAAGCAATAACTACCATTTCTTCATTACATTTCATAATCAATAGAGAAACCCATTTAAAGCAATAGCTACCATTTCTTCATTTGAGATTGTATCGCCATCATTTGATCCTGTCAAGATAAGAAGAGACACTCTCTCCTTCGGTCATCCTGTAAGGTGTTCAAAAATTAGATGTTTAAAAACTGTGTGTAGGCTGTTTGAAGGCCAATTTCGACCATACGGCCACGAATTAAGATTCTGCTGGCCGAAATTTCTATCGTACGGCCGTGAATTCTCTGTTTGTATGCAGAGTAATCGCCACCGATTTCAGTTCTGCGTTCCTCGGCACCCAATAGCACTCTCAATCAGTGTGCAATTCAACAGATCTTTGCACACTATGTAATCCATTCTAGGCTTCTCATATAAAACGCACCCATAAAACTATCAGAATTCTTACAAATCATGTGGCCTATTAGCTCAGTTGGTTAGAGCGTCGTGCTAATAACGCGAAGGTCGCAGGTTCGAAACCTGCATAGGCCATCAGTTACACAATTTTCTAAAATTGAAAAGATTTTGCTGAACCAGTAAATTCCTCGACCTGAACGCTATGTATCTAAAAGTCTGATGCCTGTAATGTTAAATGTGAATGTATACAGCATTCATTGCTATATGACAATATAAATAAATATGTGAATGTAAAAAGGAGATATATGCCAATATAAATAAATAGCGTGAATGTAGAAAAGAGATATATGCCAATATAAATAAATACTTGAATGTATACATCATTCATTCCTAAACATTTTTTAATTTTTTTATCAGTTTGTTATTATCAAAATTTGGTCAATGAATCTTTTGTCAAAATTGTTGTAGTTTTATTTTTAATGTAGAAATGGGTTCAACCCCTTAAATATTTTTATTGTAATTGGATTGTGCAATTTTTATATTTCCTATCTGTAATTTCATCAAATCCAAAATTATTCAAATATTGGTTTTCCTTTTTATTATTTTGAGTGGAAAATGGTCTAATGAATGCATACATAATTTGACTAAAATATGTTTATATTTCATTGCCTAAATGAGGGTAAACTTAGAAACGACAGACATATTACAGAACCAAGAATCTGGAGCAAAACTTCTAGTCCATCAGTGATCATCATGTATTAAGACATCAGAATGGTCATGCAGATCTTCTGGCTAGAGAAGCCACACAACTTACCCAAAGCACATTAAGGATAAATGAGCAATATTTATCACATTGTCTACCTTATGTTCTAGTTTGTTAGTTATCATCATGTATAAAGACATCAAAATGGTCATGCAGATCTTTTGGCTACAGAAGCTGAACAACTTACCCAAAGCACATTAAGGATAAATGACCAATATTTATCACATTATTTACCTTCAGTTGTCTATGAGATTAGGCAAAGGAAGTAGTCCCATCAAGACATTAAATTGGCTTTATGACATTAAAAAAAAGGAAGTGGGGATTCTAGCTACAAGTACCTTCAAAACGAACGAAGGAATTGGCGCACATATTCAAAGGACTTCTCATTGTACATATCATACTAATGGTTCCCATATTCCTAATTGAATGCCTTGTTCATGGCCATTGAACACAAGAAAGCCTCATTTAGGGCATGCGGTCCTTATTTTCTTCCCCTGGCCATGGTTGACGTCATGATATCGATTCTTGTTGTGAAAAACTTACTAATGGTTCCCATATTCTTAGTTGGAGGCCTTGTTCATGGCCATTGAGAATGAGAAAGATTTGTTTAGGAATTCAGGCCCTTATTTTTCTCCCTTGGCCATGGTGTAGGCCCTGACTTCCATATGTGTTGTGAAAAAATCTTAATGGAATCCATATCCCACCCAAAGGCCATATATCGTTTAGAGAGAATCTACATGGTGGTTGGAGGCCCTTTTCATGGCCATTGAGCTCAAGAAGCTTCATTTGGGCCTAAGGTCCTTATTTTCCTCAATTGGCCATGATATAGGCCCCAAGACCCATTTTTATCATGAAAAATATGCTAATGATACCAAATATCCCCCACAGAGGCCCAAAATATACTAATGGTGCCAAAGTTACCTCTAGAGGATAGAGATCCCTTAAACAAGATTTGCATGGTGGGTTGAGGCCTTATTCATGGCCATGGAGGTTGTGAGGCTTTGTTTTGGGCCTAAGGCCCTTATTTTCCTCCCCTGGCCATGGTATATGCCTCGACCATGCTAAAGACCCTATTACCAAATCCTAGTGTGAAAATGCTACTAGTGACTTCCATATTTGTAATTAGAGGCTAGGAATTTCCCACAAAGGCCTTGTGTGGTGATGTTATTTAGGTGTTATAGGCTAGGGCTTAAGGTTGATAAGGCTATGGAATAAGTTTGATAGTATTAAGGTGATAATTTTTCTAAGTTATAAGGTATTATCTGGTGCAAAAGGAACATGCACACATTATATAACTCATACACATGATTAGTGTGCATGCGTTCTATAACATGTGCATGCCCATCTAGATAAAAGCAAAAATGGCACAAAGAACCACCTCAAGCTCTTCGAAAAATTTGAGGTTGTCTAGAGGTTAATAAACATCTTCCTTGAAAAGTTGTTATGAACAATTTTTATGATTTCCATTTCTTGTTGCAAATCCATGTGAATATGGGGAACGCATATAATTGATCAAGAAAACCTTCGAGGAAAGTGAAACTTAGTGAAAAGATCAATGAAGGAATATAAAAGGAAAGGTTAGGAATTGCAAAACGTATGATTTCAATAGAGGTGAATTCAAATTCTAGTACAATAGATGCCACTATTGTTTCTCCTCCATCTCCACACACCAAAAAAAACATATGATTTTAGTAGAGGCCAATCCAATATTGACATCAAATGATCCTCCAATTGTTGGACACACCTACCACACTTAGAGGGGGAGGTGAATCAGTTTGAGGCTCTTTTTACAATTCTTTTAAAACTTTAGTTAGAAATCACCATTTACTCATTAGTTCCATTCACACTTAGTTGCTTGCATGTAAACATATCTCAACAACATACATCAACAACAAAAAACTTTGAATCATCACAATAATGAACACAAAGAGCACCAAATATATGTTTAAGCTTTTGTATTATATGTTATAGGAGACTACAATCTCAGGTTTAATCAACACCAACTCTCAATTGCAAGACCCAGTGTGCATATCTCAGCGCCAACCAATATGTGAGGAATCCAACCCTTAGATACAAGACCCAACTTGTAGACATAAAAAAATCTGTCAAACTATACCAACAGTCTATACCAAAACAAGTGCATCAACTATGCACAACACAACCTATCACAAAACCCTATCAACTCAACCTGTCTCATCAATCTCATCATCCAAATATGATCTACTCACAAAGATCAATCATCAAGTCAACTCTCAACCATATGCACAATATCACCAAGTTAACCAACACAATACCTCTAGTAATACACCATACTCTCCATAAACCAAATACCATAAACCCTTACACAAGACCATGTCTCAAAACCATACCTTTAATCCTTTAGCAATCATTGAGACCTATACCATACCGTGCAACAATTGGAACAATTCCAATATGCAAATCTGATGTGGTTACCGAACTGCCAACTTTCTGTAGCTGCCAAATCTGTTGTCACGGTTTTGTTGTTGTGATTCTACTGCCGCGGTTTTGCTACTGCAATTCTACTATTGCGGTTATGTTGCCACAGTTCTACTGCCACGATTTTTCTTTCGTGATTCTACTTCCGCGATTCTTTTGCTGTGATTTTTCTGCCAAAATTTTTCTCTATCAATAATGTCTGCCCAAATAACCTTTCACAAATGGATATTGAATATTCTCAAACATCATACTCATAAGATACACTTGCTCTCTTATTTATACTTCTCCAAGTAGCTTCCTCTAGAGGTTATCTTCTAACCAACTTACCCAACTTCCTTCTTTTGGGGCTAACCCACTTCTAACCACTTTGTCCACTTACAATCACTTTATCCACAAATAGTAAACTCTCCACTTCTAGTTGCAACTAATTTATTTTTAATTGGTTTCTTATTGCAACTACTTAACCTATGCCTAACCACTTTGACTTGTCAACTTCTTCTAGGATCTTCTAGAATAATTTGACTTCTTTGACCTTTTAGGGGCTTCTAGATGACTCATGAGGGTTCTCCAACTTCACATGGCCATAGATCTCTAACCGTGAGGAGTTATGTGATGTTCCACATATCACCGGAAACAACATGACATATACTATCCATCTGGAATAGTTTCTCCCACAAATTCACTTATATTAATTACATTATTCCTCAATCAAACTTGGGTTCCATAACCACATTGCAGGGCTACTCAACCAACTAACCATTTGGACTTCACAAAGTGTCTTCCCATGAGGGATTTCACCATAAGGGAACCACTTTGAGAACTTTATCCAAGAACATTTTCCCGTGAGAGATTTCACCATAAGGGGACCACTTTGGAGTTTATCCATTTGGTTATTCCTATCAACCATGACATGACATCAATGATACAACTCCCTTTAATATCAAAACATCATTATGACACCATTTGACATCAACCCTTTGACAACAATTACATCAATGGCCATATAACCAATAATCAATATATCAATGATACAAACACATCACTATGACAATACTTGACATCAACCAATTGACATCAATCCTTTGACATTAATGAAAACATAGTACAACAATCTTCCCCTTTGGCATTGATGGAAACACCAACATTGATGTCAATGCCAATCATTGATGGAAACACCAAGACATGGAAATTCTCTTTCTCCCTCTGTGATCATCACTCCTCATCAATGTTCATCTCGCCACATCAATGTGACTATCTCTCCCCCTTTGACATCAATGGAAAAGGGTAGTTCTCTCCTTGGGGTTTCTCCTCCTGTCTAGATGCCTTTGATCTTCCTCTGAATAATACCTCCCCCTTTGGACAAGAGATATCACTCTAATACAATGTTGATGTCATGGCTTCCAATCATCTCTCCTCCTAAATCATACTGCTGCAATCAATCATGGGAAGAAGAATAACTCCTCCTGTGGGTATGTCTCCCCCTATCTTCTCTGCAAGATGAACACTATGCTACCACTATAATCTTCTTCTACTACAAATGCTACTGCTCAACCAAAACATACATCAACTGCTCAAGAATGATCTGCTCTTCCGATGACGATCCTTGGACCTGTCCATGCATCAAACACGTGCCATACCATACATCATGAAGAAAAATATATGTCAACAATGAATAGAGAATCATGAACAAAAAATCAACCATGTACATCTTGTGCCATAATGTGTGCTAACAATGCACAACACCCATGTACATCAACCATGTACATCGATACCATACAATATACCATAAGATATCATCAATGGAGTGTATCAACCATATGCCAAGAACATGTGCCAACCATGTGCCTCAAACAAGTGTCATATTGTTGATTAAGGTTGGTTGTCATTGATGTCAACCCTTGAAGAAAGACCCATAGCACAAAGGTTTGGGTAATGTACCCAATAGTGTTTGATGTAAATGTTGTTCTAGAGTCTGTACTTAAGTCTTAAAAAGTACAATGTCTAGGCATCCGAAAGTAGGTATAAGATAAGGAGTAAGAAAAACGTCAACCTTCGAGAAAGGAAAGCTAGAGTTGATTTCTAGGTTGTCGTTGTCTCGCTTCCCGTTGTTCCTAGATGTTATTATCCCTTTCAATCGTGGCCCAAGAGCATTCAAGTTCTACCCGGGTGGTAGCTGTTTTGAGTATAGTATCGAAAATATTTAAAGCAATGCTAGTTTGATCAGATAATCCAGGTTCAATATTGGGTTGTCTTGTCACAGGGACATTCATAGAGGAACAATAGAAAATAAATTGGAGGTTTAAAGTTTTTAATGCTGTCTCGATTCTGATCGTATAAAAGAGAACTTTATAACCCGATATCAAAGATAGAATGCAAACCCAAGGCCCTTTCCCGTGACTGAGTTATTTTAAAGTAAATGTGTATGTAAATGTAAGAAAAACATTAAGCTATCTATAATGTGAGGCTTCTATCAAGGGAGAATCTCACCCTGGAAACAGAAGAAGAAAATAGATAAGGAAAAAGTTGATGAAGCACAAAATATATATAGAAATCTAAACAAATTACAAGTCTTGTACCTGCTGATAGTCGATACAGAGGAAAAACTGTAAATGACTAGAAAACCAAAATCATTTATCACCACAATAGTAGTTGTACTAAATCGTAGCTAAACATTCATCAGACTTATATGTATGAAATGGAATTGAAGATAAAGTGACAGAGAAAATAAAAACCATAACACAGTCTTGATGGAATCGAGAATCTATGGATTTGCTTTGTATTGATTTTCAACAGGAGAAAGTCTCTATTACAATCGACCAAAAAGGTCTAGCCTTTGTTCTTTCTTCAATGTGTATATTTATACAAATTTGTATATGTTGGAACCTCAATCGTCCCAAAGATTTTCAGTTACAGCAAAAAGAATATTAAACGTTTCAATTTCTTGTCTCTGCCCTCATTTGATACCAGAAATCTATCCTTTCACATGCTCGGTGCAGGTGACTCACTTCTCCACCAGCTGGGATATCAACCTGGAAGGTTCTGCTTGATTATTAGCCTCAAAAGTATAACAATCTTTCGCCAATTGTGGCAACTTTTCTTCCACCTGTCGGTCTTTGTCGTTGATGGAGCATAATTGTACACTCAGTTTAATTAGCCATTTATCTATCTGGACTATGTCCGTCTGGGTTATTTGCGATATTTCAGCCAACTCTTTTTCTTCATTCTCATTGATTTTTAGCAGATGCTTGGCTATGTTGATTCTCCCAGTGTCTCAATGTTGCTTTCACTATCGAGACACAAAAAACTCCCATCTATGAAACCGAAAGTCTCTTCACAGGATTTTCTCACTTCTTTAGCTTGTTGTCTGCCTTCTGATATGTTACGCTCCCATTGCTTCAACAAAATGTTTCCTCGGGTCTGCTCTGGGATGGAAAACCTGGAGCTACTACCTGTTTCCCTTTTTGTTGTGGCTATAACAGCCTCTTGGAAAGCAACCCGAGCTGCTCCAACTTGTTTTTCTCTGAGAGAGAGGTTTTCTAGTACTTGATCAATGAGTAAGCAATAGTTTTGAATAGTCTCCACCTTAGCACATAAACCTTGCTGAGCTGTCGACACTCTTTTTCGGATCTCTATAGCCTGGGATTGAAAAATCCTGACGTCAATAGCTTGGCTTTTGGCGAATTCTAATATGGCTTGTAGTTGCCCTATCAATTCTCCTTGCTGGCCTACCTATATCTTACTGGTCTAAGCCATCAACCGTGTCTGTTCTAGATCGGCTTTGAGCCGCTCGATTTCCCTTTGATCGGCTATTCTAGCTTGCTCCATACCTGTATTCGCCTGATCTTTGGCAACTGCCTCTACTGTGGCTAGTTTAGCCTCTAATGTTTTAATCAAGTGATTTTTTTGCTTCAACTGATCCTTTAAGGACCCGACTGAATATTGGTTTGTTGTAGCGAAATCTCCCAATGTCCCTGCTATTTGTGTTGCAAACTCCTGTTTTTTCATAGCTCTCCCATCGACTAATATTTTAAATTTCTTAGCTGCGGTGGATGCTTCTGGATAGAGTTCTTGTTTCACAAAAACATTCCTCTTCTTATCGAAGAAGAATTCATTCGGAGGAATCTCTTCCATAGTTATGGGTGTTAATTCCTTGTCGAAAATCCAACCTACGTCTGGGATCCCCTTCGCGGACTACAGGGGGGTAATATAAGCGATGGGATTTCCGATCTGCTTAGATGATTTTCCCGGAGTAACGACCGAGGTTGGCTTCTTTGGAGGCTTAGGAGTTTCGACTTCTTGTTTCGGGCCACCAGTTTTCTCTTTCTTTTCCTGATGTTCTTTTTGGTCGGGTGCCGAATCTTTGGAGCCCTCGGCTTTCGTTTGCTGCACCTCTGTGGTCGTCGGGTTCTTACCCTGTAATACTGGGGGGAGGCAACTCCACCTATGTTTCTGAAATTTGAAAAAATCGACGGTCTCTTTGGGCGACAGGGCTTGTACCCGGCTCAAAACTTTGGTATAAGACCTCACGCCTCAGAAAATATCATCATGAGGTGAATTCTCATGTTCAAATCTTTTAAGGCCACAACTAGCCATGTGATTACTCACGACCCTGTGTGGGTCATGTTTCTTGAATTCAATATGAACCAATTTAATATCTTCTAAGGCTGCTGCCTCGGCCTTTGCATGCCCGAAATCTAATAAAGAATAGGTGATCAAATAAATAGGGAAAGTTGGCCATACCTTCGTTGAAAATCCTTTAAGCTCTTTTCTTATGCCACCAATCATGATTTGCCTCGCGATTTCACGGAAAACTAGCCTGTTGGGTATAAAAAATGGTAGATCATATGGAGGAATAGAGGCGCTGAAAACCCTGATGTACAAAAATTCTGCCTCTACGTACCAGTCGGCTACGTTGCTCAAATTTGCCATTATGCTATCTGAGATCCTGGGTGGTGGATTACTGAAGATGGCGACATGCATCGGTACTATTACCCAATTGAAGATTTCGTATACGAAGTTTGTTGCCTTATTCTCCCAAAGCTTTGAATGGTAGACATGGATGGGGTCAGCATCGGATGGAGTCCAGCTCCAGCTCATCAAGGGAAAAGGCGTCATGAAACAAATGGCATCCATGATGTATGCAGACATGAAGAATGAGGTAGCCTTCCCACTCGCCTTCTGTGTCCGATATTCTGTAATCCAATTGGATAGACTATCTGACAACAGCCTGGCCCAATCGAAAGAACAACCTTCAGCGACTGTGTGAATCAGGGGCACCCACGGGAGGAAGAAATGTGTGGTGTCTTCCCTCCCATACAATCTGCAAGTCATCATTGTTATGTATTTGAACTACGGTTCCAAGGAAGAAATGGAATAAACTCCGTTACTATCTGCCCTGAACTTCGCAGGGTGTGAGACCCAATCTTTGATCAAATCAGATAAGCTTTTGCCATATTGCTCACATTCTTTCTGTTTAAAACCCTCCAGAAATTTGGCATTGTATGTGAAGTTCGGCGTGGACGACAATTTGTACATCGCCTGCAAATGTTCTGGTCTAAAGGTCCCAATAGTGACCTTCTTCTCGCTAATGATGGTTCTGGTCGGGATATCTACATGATCCAGCGCCCATCAGATCATATCATAGTAAGGAAGAAGACGTAGCCTGGCTGCTACTTTATGTATTTCTGCTTGGATGACGATCTTGCATTTGGTGACCAAGTCATCCTTTTCATTGTCGCTGGAATCGTCTGAATAGTTCACCAGTTCGGACTGCAAAACCTCCGAGACGTATGACCAGGTCTTAACAGAATCAATGCTTCGGGGTGAAGTATCAAAAACATTATCTGATCCTTGCCCAGAACTCTCAACGATTGCCTTGGATGCTTTTCGTGGGGACATGGCAGAGGATTCTGACTTAGCTCTTCTGCAGTAAAAATGTGTATACATACAGAAATTAGCCTGACGAAAAAATTTCTTTTGTGCAAGATAGAAATGAAATTTGAAAACAGTGAGAGATAGAACTCTATATTTCGAGTATTCAAAACCCCAACGTCCTTACGAACAGAACGGCCAAATCATTTTTTTGGCAAATATTTTAGTAGTAAAAGAAAAGTCTTTATCTGTCATTTCACCTTATTTCAAAATAAATGCCATAAATGTTTGACGACTCGGGACATAAAACGGCACAAACATTTAAAATTGTCCGTAGACTGTGCATGTTTGAAACTCCCATTAATGCGCTGATTACTTTGGCTTAACTCTTTTAATTAAGCTTTATTTAACTTTTAGTTACCCCTTTTTGGCGTTCGCCGTATAGGGAGTTTTCATTCCTATCTTTCGACCTCTTAAAACCCGATATCGCGATGACGTGATCTGGTTAAGCGTAAATATGATCCAGATTAAGAGCTTAATTAATCGGTTTTGAAAGTATATCGCAACTTCTCACATCGAGGGTACAGAGGTAAGGTTTTTTGGAGGCACGAACGCCAAAACTGTGAAATCCCGACAATGCTTAACTATGGTTTAAAGTAACTCAACTTTGACTTTGACCCGGGTAACTTTTGAAAGGTTTCGCAACTTCGCACATTGGGGGTACAGAGGTAAGGTTTTTTGGAGGCCCAAACGCCAAAACTGTGAAATCTCGACAATGCTTAACTATAGTTCAGAAAGACCTTACTCTCGGCGTTAACCTGGGTAAAATTTAAAAACCGCTTCGCGTCCTCGCACATCGGGGCTTGTAAACCGTGAACTTATAACTCCCGAAGCGCGACATCCCAAGGTATAAAAAGTGCAAATATCATTTGGTCGATTAAAAGGTAATGGCTTTAAGAATATAACGACCATCGCAACTTCGTGTGATGAGACTTCTGATATTTTCGGTGAAAATAAAAGAAAGGTAAAGACCAGCTTTCAATTTTCAAGAATTAAAA
The DNA here is from genome assembly GCA_009831015.1 of Picea engelmannii. NCBI lineage: Eukaryota > Viridiplantae > Streptophyta > Pinopsida > Pinales > Pinaceae > Picea > Picea engelmannii. Next base: position 371,479 of record ML795003.1, on the reverse strand, counting down.
ATTAAAATTTGAAGTGACTGAAAAAGGCAGCTCCAACTAGGGATCCCGTTTTCTTGCAAGACGGGAAGAACAGTAGACCACGTGCCTGTATTGGGTAAATGGAGTCAATGGCTTTAATCCAGCGAAACTGTTCCTAGGAAAAGGATACGGAAGGAAAAAGAGATTTCGTCCTTTACTTTGTGAAAAGATTTTCAAAACTCAGATACTCTTTAACTTAGCTGCAGTCCCTTTCATGACTTACTCCTTCTCGTTACTGAATTCAGGTCTTCCTTAAGACAATCAAAACATTCCTAGGAAATCCAACAGATCTTGTGGCTATTGGCTTGCATCAAATGAAATAAGTTACACGTTTTGAATCGGGGAGACCTGTCTGAACTTGGGATGTAGATCTAGTTTTGGAAATATTTGGTTACCGTAGCAGAGTGAGATTCACGTATAACAGCCTTACAGATACCTCAGATATTGCTTCACTGCCAGTGAGCCTGTTCAGTACCCTGGTGAAGTTATCTGGCCCTTTTTTACTGAATTTCCTTTCACCACTTTGAAATATATTTATGCATTTAAATGCTGAGATGAGGGCAATCATTTCCGAATTTCCTTTCATCGTCTTTTTGGACTATATGGGGGTAATCATTTCTGAATTTCCTTTCACCATCTGTCTTATAATTTTCTTTTTTAGAGCACGAAGTGGGGGCAATCAGTTTATATGAGGGATGATATATGTGTAACATTTTGCAGTGGAGGTCTGTCAACTTACTTTGATTTCTCGGTACCAACCTTCCCTTAAATTTCACTACACCTTAGTTCGCAGGGAAAAAGGGGGAGATTAACTTTAGGGATCTTCTTTCGAGCAAGCCTCAATACTTCGAAACTATTGAAATACTTAGAATAGAAAGGATCAACCTACGCATGACTTCGTTTAGTAAGAGACTGAGGAGTTGTGAAGACCAGCTTACTTTCCAAAATCTTCTTTATAGCTTTCAAAGTTAAAACGTAATCTCTTCTCCCCAAGTACGCAAACCCGGAAAGATGCTTGGCATTTTCAAGAAGGTAAATCTGAAGACAAAAAAAGGGTGACGGATAGAGATCTGTTGACTAATGGACAGGGGTAAAAAATAAAACTGACTCTTGGAACTTCTTTTTTCGGAGACATTTCACTTTCTCTGGCCATTTTAACCTCCTACTTTTTTGTAGATGAGGACCTTAGGGCCCAGGTTAAAGAATTGTTCTTTTAATAATCAATTAATCAAAATTGCCATATTTATGAGATCATCCCTGTTTCTTTTGCAACCTTTCTTTATTTTAAGAACAAAATTTTCAGGACATCCAACCTTACCTTACTGTTCCGTTTTCCTTTTAAAATAACAAAAACCTTTTCCATCACCTGTTTTTTGGTGAATTTATTTGCCGGTATATGACTTTTTGTTTGCTCATTTTGGCTGCAAGTCAAAATCCTGTAAGATAACAACATGAATAGTATCAGATCCTTTTTAAAAGTGTTGAATGTATTTGAAAATTCCGTATCTCCATCTCTACAAAATCACGGAACAAATTTATTAGTGCTAAAAATAGACCTACCAAAAAGATATTATGAAATGTAATGAAAAAACAAACCGGTATGTATAAGGGAAAATTACACACACACACATATATATATATATTTTGGCGACTGATTACTGCATATAATGTTTTAAATAACGCCCGTTGACAGGGGCGTTGAGGATTTCACCGTCTAGATTTTATAATAGAAAATAATTCTTTCCTTTGGGAGCTGAGACTCTGAATGGCCCATACCAGATGTGATCGAATTTACCGTGTTTCGTTGCGTCTTCTCTCCTATCATCCCATCTTAATACTAAATCACCTGGGAGAAACTCTCTATCCTTTTCCTTACAGTCGAATAACACTTTCATGTCATCTTGGTATTTCTGCAACCTTTCGTCTACTTCGACCCTGTGTTGTTGGACTTCAATTAGCTGATTTGTCCTTCTTGTGACAGGATTTGGTTGTTCCTTCTCATCTTGCCACAGTTTCATCACGGGGAGTGCTAGGTTTATGGGTAATACCACGTCGGTCCCATATACCATCTGGAAGGGGGAAATGCCGATAGATTTTTTTTTGCCTATGCGATTTTCCCATAAGGCGTATTTTAAATGCACATGCCAATATTTTTTATTTTCATCCAACACTTTCTTGATTATATTTATCAGACTCTTGTTAGACGACTCGGCTAGTCCATTTCCTTGGCAGTAATAAGTTGTGGAATGGCCAAGTACGATATTATATTTTTGACAAAAGCTGATCATAGATATAGATTTAAAAGCTTGGGCATTATCTGTGACTATCTTTTGGGGGCAACCGAATCTAGACAAAATGTTGTCTTCCAGGAAATCCATTACCACCGAATCTGTTTCCCTTCAGGTTGGAATAGCCTCCACCCATTTAGTGAAGTAATCCATGGCTGTTAAGATCCATTTGTGTTGGGCGCTAGAGTGGGGGTTAATATCGCCTATAAAATCCAATCTCCATTGCTAAAAAGGGGATTCCATTTTTACCAGAACTAAAGGGAGTGCTGGGAGTTTATGTTTGCCTGCAAATAGTTGACAAGGGTTACAGGCTCAGACCTTGGTGTTAACGTCTGAGAAAATATTTGGCCAATAATACCCAGCCCTCAGGATCTTATACGTTGTCACCCTCCAAGAGTGATGTCCCCCGCGCACTCCTTCATGAAACTCGTTTATAACCCCTTCTATTTCTGATTCGCCTAAGAAGACTAATAGGAAACCAAGTGGGTCTTTCCAATATAATTGACTTTTGGAAATACAATATTTGACCGCATGAAGTTTTAATGTCTTGGCTTTGGATGATGATAAGTTGCTCGGGAATTTTAAAGTCAGCAGGTAGGACACTATGTTTCTGTACCATTCTGATGATACACACTTTTTTTCTATCCTGATTTCATTTGTTTGCTCATCGAGCTCGTTTATGTCTATACCCTCTTCACATCCCTACAGGCCATTTATACCGAGAGCTCTGAAATTCGACTCGGCTAAAAGTTTGGCTAGGCCTTGTCCTTTTACCAGTTTGGTTGGTTTGATTTCCAGATCAAATTCTTGAATCTTGGCAAGCCATCGTCCTCTTTTTCCGTCACTGTCTGATTGTACCAAAATATCTTTCACAGAACTGGTAGGTACGTACACAATTATCCTGGAATGTAATACGTATGTTCTGAATGCCTTCAACGCTTTTACCATGGCGTATGCTTGTTTTTCTATTATATCATATTTAAGTTCTGCATCTCTGAGACTCTTGTTGAAAAAAGCGAACGGCTGCTCGAAGCCTTCTTCATTTTTTTGGAGGAGCACCGCAGCAAGTGTGTGTTTGGAGGCAAAAGAGAAAATAAGAAACTCCTTTAGGTAATCGAGGCTTGCCAGCACAAGTGCCTCGCCTATGACTTTCTTGATATGGGCGAATGACGCTTTGGCCTCTACTGTCCACTTTACTTCGTTGTTCTTCTTTAGCATACCTGTAATCAATTTTACGATTTCAACGAAGTTTGGGATAAATCTTCTTAAAAAAATTATTTTTCCTAAGAATGATTGAATTTCTTTTACATTTCTAGGAATATTTATAGTGTCTATCGCATCAACCCTCTTAGGATCAATTTTAATTCTGTCCCTAGACACAATATGGCCCAAGAGTTTACCTTCTTGCATGGCGAAGTGAGACTTTTTGGGATTTAAAGATAAACCAAACCTGCGGCATTTTTCAAATGTCTACTTGAGATGTATCAAATGGTCTTCGTCAATCTTAGAAAAAACTGTCAGATCATCCAAATATATGACTACGAACTTGTCTCTTTCACCGATGAAAGCGATGTCCATAGCACGTTGGAAAGTGGCACCTACATTCATTAGTCCAAAAGGCATCTTATCGTACATGAATGTACCCCAAGGGGTAGTGAAATCTTTTTTTTCTTTATCGTGTTCATTCACGACAATTTGATTATACCCGGAAAAACCATCGATCATAGACATCCTCTTCGCCCCAACTACTTTTTCTAAAACGTGATCCATTTTAGGTAGAGGGTGGTTGTCTTTGAGAGATTATTTATTTAGGTTTCTGAAATCCACACACAGTCTAATTTCCCCACTCTTCTTTCTGACGGGGACCAGGTTCACCACCCAATCAGAAAACCTCAGAGGTACTATTATTTTCGCATCTAACATCTTTTTAACTTATTTTTCGACCACAGGCAATAAAATGGGGTTGATTTGTCTGAGCTTTTGTCTAAAGGGTTTGACACCTGGTTTTATAGGTATCTTGTTCTCGATTACAATGATGTCGTAGGTTCTTAGCTCATTGTAAGACCAAGCGGAAACATCTTTTTACTGTCTGAGTAGGTCCTTATATTTGATTTTCACTTCGGGAGGGAGGAGTTTAGATATCTTTACCATCCTGGAGTCTTCTTTGGTCCCAATGTCGCAATCTTCCACTTCTTCTGGTTGGGGTTGTAAAGTGGATTTTACAGGCATGTCATTTTGATCAAACAGTCTTTTCAGGGGGATCATCCCTTTCAGAATCTGATTATTCTTTAGAACTAACATGCAATGACTTGAGATTTTTTTCTGGAACTCTTTGGGGTCTTCTCCCTCTTGCATGATCCATGTTTGATCGTTCTAATTTTCTTGATCTATGTGAGTTTCGGAAAAATCGTCTACTGCTTCAAGGAACTTCCTGATTTGTTCATCATCCTCAAAAACCTGTCAGTGTTGTATATTGTTTGGTATGGATGGTCTGTGCCTTACCTCTATGTGATACTTCAATTTAAAAGTTGTAGGAGGAGCGAAGGTCGAGGCTGCTTTGTCTAATGAATCGGCTTGCAATTTTTTGGCACGCGGAATGAAGTAGACATTTATAGACGAGAAGAAGTTTTCCATTAGATCCCAGGCGCAATTTCTGTATGATCTTAATCTTGGGTGTTTGGACCGGTATTGTCGATTTATCTTCTTGACTATTAATTCCGCATCTCCATATACTTCCAAGTTTTTTTATTTAGCTTCCTGGCAGCCTCCAAACCTAGGACTAAGGCTTCATATTCACATACGTTGTTGGTGTAATCTATATCCCACTGAAGTCTGTAAGAAAAGGGGACTACAAACTTATCCTTGGGTGCCACAAAATGTACTCCTGCACCAGCTCCTTCTCCTGACAAGGCACCATCAAAAAACATCTTCCAGATCCCAGTGCTACACATATTTTCGTTCATATTTCCTGGTTCTTTCTTATCTATATAAATTTATTCTGTGCAACTATCTATATCATCATTAAAAGACAAGATACAATTTCCTAGATCTTGATCTGCAATATAAATAGGAAAATTGTTAGGGTTTTGAGGATCGCTTACTGTGTAGGCTAACCTCGTTTCTCTATATAACCGAGTAAGTTGCCCACCAAACACAGGAATTGTGGCGTAGGTCATATCCAGTTGAAGAGACCCCCCAATTTTGGATTCCCATGACCTAGATAACAGTAAGCCATACTTCGGGGGTATGTCGGCAATAATTACATCCATTAAAATGCTTTTGACCGGGACTTGTGCAAGAGTGACTACTAAATATTTTATCATACCCATGCACTTAACTCTTCTTGAATCGAAAGAGTAGAGATCTCCATAAGTTCTGGTGATCTCAAGGCCTAGTCTGTCCATAATGGTTTTGGGCATCACATTGTGTGATGCCCCGGAGTCTAACATGTAGTTATGCAGTAGTCGATCATGCACATTTAGGGTGATATAAAAAGGAGCAACAGTGTCTCTGGCACCCTCGAAATGCGGACCGAAAGTGATATTGGGTTTATCATATTCCAAGTTTGATACGTCAGATTGACTTTCTTGATCCAATACGCCTATCACTTTAGTAACCTGCTTTCGATATACAGGGTTCTTCGCTAATTCAACCAGAGGAATCGATATCTTGATTCTACTTATCTCATTTTTAAAACTAAAACCTCCACTAACTCTGTCTGTTTCTCTGGTTGAAACTTATGACTCTTTCTTCTCCAACTTATTTGTCTAGGCTGACTTATTACTTGTGATTTTATTTAATGGTGTATTTGTCTCAGCTGTCTTGGTTTCCTTTGTTTGGGTCTCAACCTCCTTCACTTTGGGATCCAGCGAATCTCCCCCTTTTATTTTGTTATTAGATATCTCTGTTACCTTTGAGATGGGTTCGTATGTTTCACCTCTAGGGAGAATTTTATTGGGTTGAATAGTCAGCGCAGGCTTGTTCTTAGGCCTCAGGTTGTACCTGTGTTGGATCTCAACCATTATAGAATCAGTTATTTCTTGATAATCAAAAACCTTGGTGTCATCTACGTTCTCATCTTAATCTGACGATTACTGAGTGTTCAAGGAATTCTCATAGTCCTCTTTAGTTACATAAGGTTGTGTGCAATCGTCACCCAAATTTGTCACATCGTCTTCCAAATCCCTGAAATCTTGCAAGTCATTTCCCCCTATAAAATTTTCATTTTTTAAAGGAGTTTGAATTTTCTGATCTTCATTTTTTACCTGCCTTTGAGGATTTTGAGGATTTGGGTTTCTTCTGAAATCCCTCTTAATGAAAGGATCAGCCTTAGATTGATATAACTCCATCCTAAAATCTTATTGGACAACTCTTTAATTATTCTGGCCATATCATCCATTTTGTCGTCTGTGGATCTATTAGACCCTGAGGGTCCCACTTGTTCCTTAAAACGTCTGGCTTCTCGATTTCCCGGTTCTAACTTAGCTTTCAACTTGCCGGAAGCCATCATGTTAAACTCAATTTCCACAGCATCATCCTGCATTCGGGTTAAGGTAGTTCCTCTCCTTTATCTTAAGAGAAGGGCAAAATCAGGTTCGAAAGCTCCCGCGAAGGTTACTTTCGCTGCAGGTTGGGATGGTTTAACTTCGGCTGGGATCTTATTGTACAGTTTGTTAAATCGTTGAATAAATTCCATAACTGTTTCCGAATTATTCTTTCTCAAAGACCCAAACTCGGTCAAATAATATAAGTGGTCCTTTCTTTCACCCCATTGTCTAAGGAAAGAATCTTCCAAGGCATCATAGGACAATATAGATCCTGCTAGTAGACTTCGAAACCAAGTTCGTACCTGACCCTCGAAGGTTTGAACGAACAACCTCAAATACACGTCTTCGTGTTCGAGACCTAGGATGTCCGTGAACTGATTAAAAATATTTATGTGTTCTGCTGCGGTCAGATCTCCCTCCCCAGTAAATTTTGGTAAGTTTTTTATATAATTTTTGGGAAGGTCGTGAAGAGGAACGGGCAAGACCAAAGGTGCATATCTCGTCGCTACTTTAGCGATGACTCTGGGAGGCAGGGGAGGCACTTGGCCTCCCACTCCTCCTCTGGGAGCTCCCCCACCTCCTCCTCCTAAAACCCCTCCACCTCCTCCTCCGAAAACTCCTCCACCTCCTCCTCCGGCAGCTGCCATCAGTACTACTGGATAGGGAAACAGTGTGTCGTATAGAGGATTCTCGAACACAAAAAGAAGGTCTTTAGCTTCTTCGAGAAACGAGAAGACCAAAGACGGGTGATCAGGGATGCAAGGACTTGGTTCTTCGGATTTGCAAGAGATATAATCCGGGGAACCCGCGGGTGTAGAATCCGATTGTATAGTATACTCTCTGAGATTTGGCAAAGTATCGATTGTCGGTAAAACTACTGTAGGGTTGTCACCTTTATGTACATCAGAGTTAAGTGAAAGAACTTCAGCTTTGACTTCAAGAAGATCTGCAGTTGGGTTGGTGGTTTCAGGGAGAGAATTGTAAGAAGTCGAGGCTTCACAAAAATTGTTGGCTTTGGTTTGAGCGTGCTTCAGTTGGTATACTGGAGAAGTCATCTTAAGAGAGCCTCTCGTTTTAAAAAAAAAATCGGTATTTGAAACGAGCGTGATCTGTTTACCCTCCGGGTTTTGTCTGGTATTCCTTCGACCGGATGCCAGCTTATTTAAACGTGGAGTCACCAAGTGAAAGATAAGAAAATCCTTTAGTAGGTGCTCACTCTTTGTTCACTATCAAAGGGTGAAACTTTCAAAAATGTCATTTTCCCAGGGAAAAGGTTTCGTAACTTCGTCCTCGGCAACGACGCCAAAAAGATGTTGTTCCAGAGTCTGTACTTAAGGCTTAAAAATTACAATGTCTAGGCATACGAAATTAGTTATAAGATAAGGAGTAAGAAAAATGTCAACCTTCGGGAAAGGAAACCTAGAGTTGATTTCTAGGTTGTCGTTGTCTCGCTTCCTGCTATTCCTGGATGCTAATATCCCTTTCAATCGCGGCCCAAGAGCATTCAAGTTCTACTCGGGTGGTAGCTGTTTTGAGTATAGTATCGAAAAGATTTAAAGCAATGCTAGTTTGATCAGATAATATAGGTTCAATATTGGGTTGTCTTGTCACAGGGATAGTCATAGAGGAACAGTAGAAAATAAAATGGAGGTTTAAAGTTTTTAATGCTATCTCGATTCTGATCGTATAAAAGAGAACTTTATAACCTGATATCAAAGATAGAATGCAAACCCAAGGCCCTTTCCCATGAATGATTTATTTTAAAGTAAATGTGTATGTAAATGTAAGAAAAACATTAAGCTGTCTATAATGTGAAGCTCCTATCAAGGGAGAATCTCACCCTGCAAACAGAAGAAGAAACTAGATAAGGAAAAAGTTGATGAAGCACAATATATATATAGAAATCTAAACAAATTACAGGTCTTGTACCTGCTGATAGTCGATACAGAGGAAAAACTGTAAATGACTAGAAAACCAAAATCATTTATCACCATAGTAGTAGTTGTACTAAATCTTAGCTAAACATTCATCAGACTTATATGTATGAAATGGAATTGAAGATAAAGTGACAGAGAAAATAAAAACCATAACACAGTCTTGACGGAATCGGGAATCTCCGGATTTGCTTTGTATTGATTTTCAACAGGAGAAAGTCTCTATTACAATCGACCAAAAAGGTCCAACCTTTGTTCTTTCTTCAATGTGTATATTTATACAAATTTCTATAAGTTGGAACCTCAATCGTCCCAAAGATTTTCAGTTACAACAAAAAGAAGATTAAACGTTTCAATTTCTTGTCTATGCCCTCATTTGATACCGGAAATGTATCCTTTCGCATGCTCGCTGCAGGTGATGCACTTCTCCACCAGCTGGGATATCAACCACGAAGGTTCTGCTTGATTATTAGCCGCAAAAGTATAACAATCTTTCGCCAATTGTGGCAACTTTTCTTCCACCTGTCGATCTTTGGCGCTGATGGATCTTAATTGTACACTCGGTTTAATTAGCCATTTATCTATCTGGACTATCCGTCTGGGTTATTTGCGATATTTCATCCAACTCTTTTTCTTCATTCTCATTGATGTTTAGCAGATGCTTGGCTATGTTGATTCGGCCCAGTGTCTCAATGCTTCTTTCGCTATCGAGACACAACAAACTCCCATCTATGAAACCGAAAGTCTCTTCACAGGATTTTCTCACTTCTTTAGCTTGTTGTCTGCCTTCCGATATGTTACGCTCCCATTCCTTCAACCAAATGTTTCCTTGGGTCTTCTCTGGGATGGAAAACCTGGAGCTACTGCCTGTTTCCCTTTTTGTTGTGGCTATAACAACCTCTTGGAAAGCAACCCGAGCTGCTCCAGCTTCTTTTTCTCTGAGAGAGAGGTTTTCCAGTACTTGATCAATGAGTAGGAAATATTTTTGAATAGTCTCCACCTTAGCAAGTAAACCTTGTTGATATGCCGACACTCTTTTTCGGATCTCTATAGCCTGTGATTGAAAAATCCTGACGTCAATAGCTTGGCTTTCGGAGAATTCTAATCTGGCTTGTAGTTTCCCTATCAATTCTCCTTGCTAGAATACCTGTATCTTACAGGTCCGAGCCATCAGTCATGTCTGTTCTAGATCGGCTTTGAGCCGCTTGATTTCCCTTTGATCAACTACTCTAGCTTGCTCCATACCTGTATTCACCTGATCTTTGGCAGTTGCCTCTGTTGTGGCTAGTTTAGCCTCTAATGTTTTAATCAAGCGATTTTTTCGCTTCAATTGATCCTTTAAGGACCTGACTGAATATTGGTTTACTGTAGAGAAAGCTCCCAATGTCCTTGCTATTTGTGTTGCAGACTCCTCTTTTTTCATAGCTCTCCCATCGACTAATATTTTAAGTTTCTTTGCTGTGGTGACTGCTTCTCGATAGAGTTCTTGTTTCACAACAGCCTTCCTCTTCTTATCGAAGAAGAATTCATTCTGAGGAAGCTCTTCCATAGTTATGGGTGTTAATTCCTCGCCGAAAATCCAACCTGCGTCTAGCATCCCCTTCGCGGACTGCAGGGGGGTAATAAAAGCGATGGGATTGTCGATCTGCTTAGCCAATTTTCCAGGAGTAACGACTGAGGTTGGCTTCTTTGGAGGCTTAGGAGTTTCGGCTTCTTGTTTTGGGCCACCAGGTTTCTCTTTCTTTTCTTGATGTTCTTTTTAGTCGGGTGTCGAATCTTTGGAGCCCTTGGCTTTCGTTTGTTGCACCTTTGTGGTTGTCGGGTTCTTACCCTGTAATACTAGGAGGAGGAAACTCCGCCTATGTTCCTGAAATTTGAAAAAATCGGCGCTCTCTTCGGGCGACAGGGCTTGTACCCGACTCAAAACTTCGGCATAAGACCTCGCGCCTCGGAAAATATCATCATGAGGTGAATTCTCATGTTCAAATATTTTAAGGCCATAGCTAGCCATGTGATTACTCACGACCCTGTGTGGGTCATGTTTCTTGAATTCAATATGAACCAATTTAATATCTTCTAAGGTTGTTGCCTCAGCCTTTGCATGCCCGAAATCTAATAAAGAATAGGTGTTCAAATGAATAGGGAAAGGTGGCCATACCTTCTTCGAAAATCCTTTAAGCTCTTTGCTTATGCCACCAATCACGGTTTGCCTCGTGATTTCACGGCAAACCAGCCTGTTAGGTATAAATAACGGTAGAGCATATGGAGGAACAAAGGCGCCGGAAACCCTGATGTACAAAAATTCTGCCTCTACGTACCAGTCGGCTATGTTGCTCATATTTGCCGTTATGCTATCCGAGATCCTGGGCGGTGGATTACCGAAGATGGCGTCATGCATCGATACCATTACCCAATTGAAGATTTTGTATACGAAGTCTGCTGCCTTATTCTCCCAAATCTTTGAATGGTAGACATGGATGGGGTCAGCATCGGATGGAGTCTAGATCCAGCTCATCAAGGGAAAAGGCGTCATGAAACAAATGGCATCCATGATGTATGCATACATGAAGAATGAGGTAGCCTTCCCACTCGCCTTCTGCGTCCGAATCAGAGGCACCCACGGGAGGAAGAAATGCGTGGTGTCTTCCCTCCCATACAATCTACAGGTCATCATTGCTATGTATTTGAACTGTGGTTCCAAGGAAGAAATGGAATAAAATCCGTTACTATCTTCCCTGAACTTCACAGGGTGCGAGACCCAATATTTGATCAAATCAGATAAGCTTTTTCCGTATTGCTCACATTCTTTCTGTTTAAAACCCTCCAGAAATTTGGCATTGTATGTGAAGTTCGGAGTGGACGACAATTTGTACATCGCCTGCAAATGTTCTGGTCTAAAGGTCCCAATAGTGTCCTTCTGCTCGCTGATGATGGTTCTGGTCGGGATATCTACATGATACAGCGCCCATCAGATCATATCATAGTAAGGAAGAAGACGTGGCCTAGCTGCTACTTTATGCATTTATGCTTGGACGACGATCTTGTATTTGGTGACCAAGTCGTCCTTTTCATTGTCACTGGAATCATTTGAATAGTTCACTAGTTCGGACTGCAGAACCTCCGAGACATATTACCATGTCTTAACAGAATCAATGCTTCGGGGTGAAGTATCAGAAACATTATCTGAGCCTTGCCTAGAACTCTCAATGATTGCCTTGGATGATTTTCGTGGGGCCATGGCAGAGGATTCTGACTTAGCTCTTCTGTAGTAAAAATGTGTATACATACAGAAATTAGCCTGACGAAAAAAATTCTTTTGCGCAAGATTCAAATGAAATTTGAAAATAGTGAGAGATAAAACTCTATATTTCGAGTATTTAAAACCCTAACGTCCTTACGAACAGAATGGTCAAATCATTTTTTTGGCAAATATTTTAGTAGTAAAAGAAAAATCTTTATCTGTCATTTCACCTTATTTCAAAATAAATGCCATAAACTTTTTACGACTCGGGACATAAAATGACGCAAACATTTAAAATTGTCCGTAGACTGTGCGTGTTTGAAACTCACATTAATGCGCTGATTAATTTGGCTTAACTCTTTTAATTAAGCTTTATTTAACTTTTAATTACCCCTTTTCGGCGTTCACCGTATAGGGAGTTTTCATTCATATCTTTCGACCTCTTAAAACCCGAGATCGCGATGACGCGATCTAGTTAAGCGTAAATATGATCCATATTAAGAGCTTAATTAATCATTTTTGAAAGTATATCGCAACTTCGCACATCGGGAGTACAAAGGTAATGTTTTCTGGAGGCGTGAACGTCGAAACTGCGAAATCCCAACAATGCTTAACTATGGTTTAAAGTAACTCAACTTTGACTTTGACCCGGGTAACTTTTGAAAGGTTTCGCAACTTCGCACATCGGGGGTACAGAGGTAAGGTTTTTTGGAGGCGCGAATGATGAAACTGCGAAATCCCGACAATGCTTAACTATAGTTCAGAAAGACCTTACTCTCGGTGTTAACCTGGGTAAACTTTAAAAACTGCTTCGCGTCCTCGCCCATCGGGGCTTGTAAACCGTGTAACTTATAACTCCCGAAGAGCGACATCCCGAGGTATAAAAAGTGAAAAGATCATTTGGTCAATTAAAAGGTAATGGATTTAAGAACATAATGACCATCGCAGCTTTGTGTGATGAGACATCTGATATTTTCGATGAAAATAAAAGAAAGGTAAAGACCAGCTTTCAATTTTCAAGAATTAAAAATTAAAATTTGAAGTGACTGAAAAAGGCGGCTCCAACAGTAAATATGACTCATTATTTTTTTTCATGGTTGATAAGAAGTAAATATGGATGAACTCCAAAGTGGTCCCCTTATGGTGAAATCCCTCACGGGAAGACGCTTTGTGGAGTAAGAGAACCCATGCTTAATTGTGGAATAATAAGATGAAGGAAAGTGAATTTGTCAGGGAAAATATCCTAGATGGATAATGCTTGTCATGTCATTTCTGGTTGTATGTAGAACGTCACATAACTCCTCACGGTTTGAGAGTTATGGCCTTGCGAAGTTGGAGGACCCTCATATGTCATCTAGAAGCCCCAAAAGGTCAAAGTAATCAAAGTGGTTTAAGAGATTTTGAAAGGTAAATAATAAAGTGAAGTGATGAGTGTATTATAATTCAAAGTGAATACAAAATAAATTATTT
>ML795003.1:340858-351500 GCA_009831015.1 Picea engelmannii | reverse complement strand
ATATATATATATATATATATATATATATATATAATAATAATAATTAATAACAACCTAATATAATATAATATATTTATTATATTATTATTATTATATATTATACAATTACTCTAATAGTATATGCCATAGTCTAAAGGTTCTATGTTTTGGCTCTTTTTTGGGGTATTTTCCATTCAATTTTTCCTGAGATCCATTAAGACATTGTTGAATTTGTGTATTTAAATGGTTAAATCTGTATAATCCGAGTGCCCAAGGGTTTTTTTGGCACTATGAATCCATTTATACATTCATAAATGAAATCTAAACAACAACAAAAATGTGATTTCACTTAGACTTTTATCGTGGGATTCCGACCAAAAATGCCAAAACTTAGAACGTTTAGACAATGCCATAATATATAATAATTAAAAAATAAAATAAATAAATTATAATAAATGTCTTACAATAATCAATGAAAGTACTAATAATATACATTATTTTATATTTAGTATTTCAACGATATTTATCATATCTTGAGATGATCTGAACAAGATTTTAATCAATGTGAGGTGTATACATGGTTAAATATTGTCAAATAGAAACATGACACAGGATCATCATTATCTATATACATATAACTAAATGATTATTGTTGACCCAATTCTTTGAAATTCTCTTGGTTATTGAGTATTCGACTCATCAAGCACAAAAAATTTTATTTGGCCCATTTAGCCCCAAATTTCTTCCACTTAGCAAGATCACAAGAAAATGTTGTTTTTCGAACAAACATCTCATCTAATTAAATGTAATTTCAAAATCCTTCAAAAGTATTCTATTAGAAGAGACAACCTTGACACAACTTGCTAAAAATATTTGTGGGGCTTCACTGGTAGACTATATGGTTTTGACTTGTGCATAATTTTTGGCACAAACACACTTGGTCTTATTTTAACCATAAGTATATACTAAAATTGAGAATGGTTTCTTAGGATATTGAACCCTACATTAAACATTTTCTTCACATGACATACAAGATTGTATGACAGGTTAAAAAATGAGCATAATGCACTGAACTTGTGTTAAGCCCTAGACAAAGCCCCATGTTATGTATACAACCCCTTATTAATCCCTATATATTGAATTATTACATTCATAGTGTTATATTTGTATGCTGGTTAGAACCCTTCATTGCACCCTTTCATTATAATTTTACCCTTTGTCTCCTATAGTTATAACAAGGAGACTTAGTCTTAGGATCGTATTATCTCATCTCATATTGTATTCTGAATTGGATATATTTTTAAATGAGGTTTCCACCTCGAAGTGGACTGTAATCATTGAATTTTTATCATTTTTTAAGGCGTTGGATCATAACATTTGGTATCAGAGCATCAATCCTAGGGTTTTTCTTCTCCAAGAAGGTCATCTTAGAATTTTCTCTATAACTTTTTTTCTGAGACAATTCAGACAACTAAACTTGGAGGATATTTATAAGACATATCAAGGTATCTATGGTAAAAATTTCATCTTCTGGGTCATTATAATTTTGTAGATATACCCTGTGGATGATATGGTTTTTGACTAGTCCTATAACTAGTCTCAAACAAGTGTTCCAGGTAAAACAATCATATCTTCTTCAGAGAGGATCCAAATTTTGTGAAACCTATTTCATTTGAAATAGGATATTTCATAGTATTTATGGTAGAAATTTAAGAATTAGGTATTAAATATTGGACATGTATAATTTTGTACAATTTCTCTCTCTTGGAAAGGCCAAAAATCAACAAGGTTTGGGAAATCTACCCTAACTTTCACTTGGCACATCCAATTTTGGTCATCCCTATGGAATTGCAGAGAAGATATTCTAGAGTAATACAGACCAACATTTTAGACTTAGAAGGGATGAAATTTCAAAAATACATCAGAAGGAAGGTCATCCAAGAGGACATACTCCAAATTAAAGTTTTGAAAGGTACGTAAATTACAATTGGCATAAATTTTTATTGGAAGATTTATTTTGGGTGATTCAAAATTTGTGATAAAGAGGAAAAAGAGGAGAATTATTATTTTTTCACATGGCTCCAATGGCTCCTCCAAAAATTACTTCACCCACTAAACCTCCAGAGAGCTCAACCACGATTCAAGATGAAATACAAGAGATTTATAACTAGATGGACAAGAATATCAATGAATATAGGGAACAAATGAAGAAGTAGATGGATGGAAATAAAAAATAAATACAAAATTCCATGAAGGAATTTTAAAATTCCATTTCTTCCATGATCTTTCAAGCTCTAGATGAGAGACTCCCTAAAGGAGATATCAAAATTCAAGGAACACATTAAAATAAAGGTAGTATTCATGTTAAACAAACTATATATAATAATCATTTTTCAAGTGTATTTAACTCTAATGGTGGAGTTAATTATGGTGGGGACACTAAATTCAACTTTCCCAAGATTGAATTAAAGAAGTTTGATGGAACAAAGGTCTTTACCTAGGTGAACCAAATGGAACAATATTTTGAGCTACATAATATTATGGATGATAAGACACGGATTCACATATAAACTTTGAACTTTGAGATAAAACCATATCAATGGTATCAATGGATAGTGAAAAGGTAGCCCCCTTTTTATCATTATACTTGGGTTTTATTTACAAGAGACTTAGAAGCACAATATGGGAAAGTTTGAGAACATGACTACTTCAGTCAATTGATAAGAATTGAGCACTTAAGTGGTATTGAAGATTATAATTCAGAATTTCAGGTATTGGACACAAGGGTGGATGACATAAGTGTTGAACAATTGTTGCAATATTACATGGGTGGATTAAAAGAGGACATTAAACATGAGATTTTCTTAAGACATCCTACAAATTTTCAAAAGTGTCCTTAGACATGCCATTTTATTAATAAAGGAAAAAATATTACATAGGAGGAACGTGAGGGCTATGGGCCAAAATCCACCTCACATAAGAAAGAAAATGGGTTTAAATACATAATAAATTATAACCAAAAAGATGGTTAACAACAAATAACTACAACTGACTAGAAACTAACATGGACACCTCATGTGAGCGTGAAGGTATCCTTTACAATAATGTTTTATTTAATAAAACAATTACCTATTTTGGATCACATTTCCTAACAAACCCGACTTTGATCCCAAATATCTTTGGAAAGAATACCAAGTTCAATTATGAACTTAGTGAACTTAATTCTTCCAAGAGACTTAGTGAAAATGTCGATCGTTTGATCCTATGTGGGATAATAAGTTGGTTTGATGATTCTCTTGATGACGAGAGTTCGCAGATAATGGTACTTTGTATCAACATCTTTTGTCCTTGAATGAAAAAATCGATTTTTAGCTAACTTTATCGTTGATTGAATTTAGATGAATAAATAATAGCTTTGTTTTGAACAACTTTAAGATCCTATAAAATTTATCGCAACCATACTATTTCGCAAGCTACTTCCCAAGCTGAGATATATTCAACTTTTGTTATTGAATTTGCAACTATGGCCTATTTCTTACAACTCCAGGATATGACAGTCGATCCCATACTCATTAGATAACTTGAATTAGAATCCCTATCATCAAAATATCTAGAAAAATCTACATCTAAGTAGCCAATAATTCTAAAATTTGTATTCCTTTTATATTCCAGTCCATTATCTTTTGTTTCTTGAAGATATTTGAGTACCTTTTTCACTGCATTCCAATGAATCTCTCTTGGTTTTTGCATTGACCTGGAAAGGACGTTGAATGAAAAAGATAAGTTGAGATGAGTATTTGTTAGAAAGATTAAACTTTCAATTAACTATCTATACCTTGTACTACTCACAAGTTCCCCCCCTTCAAACGTAGAAAGTTTGAGGTTCTGCTCCATGGGGGTTGTAATACCCCAAGGACGAGCCCTGATTGTAATTATGAATGTAACATATTTTGTTGGCTGGTGAGACAAGTATTTATAAGATGGTAGGCTTATGTGTTGATTAGGCCGGGAGCCTAGATGTTAAAGGCAAGGAGCCTATTTTGTACATGTAAATATTCATATTATTAATATAAAAACATCGTTGCATGTAGACTGACCACGAAGAAAGAGTATGGGGGAATGAACTCCGCTAGGTTGGGCAAGGGAGGAGGCTAATAGATTGAGGAAAAAGGGATAAACTTTAGAGCCTAATAGAATAATATATTAGTATTCTAAAATATGTAAAGAGGATATTAATTTATCTCAAGTTCCTATAGGGAGAGGAATGGGTTCCAAGTGGGGGGAACGTGCTCTTGGAGAGCCAAGTGTCATCCAAAATGCATGCATATTTATGGGGGTGCGTTCTCACCATTCTGACCATTCTCACCATGCTGGCCATTTGTTACCCAGATTGACCAGCGCACCCAACAAGCACACAGTAACCCTAGAAATCCATTGTGGAATTAATGAAACACCCCGAACCTCTGCAACAAGATGAATTGATACCCTTGTTGCACCTGTACTTTGGGGGTTTCCTGCATATTTTCCTTTCAGTACCGTTCCCCATGTCCATTTTATGTTTCTTCCATCAACATGCCCATGTGTTGAGGAGCGAGAGTCAAGAAGAGGGTTGTCATGCCCGTGGATAGAATAAGCAGGTTGTCAGGCCTGTGAGAAACTCTCTCTAGGTGATAGAGTGTGCTGAGGAAGTGAGTTCTCATGGAGGGAGTCCAGTCGCAGTTACAGAGCTCTGTGAATTCCTGATCTGGCCTGTTGATGAAGCCTAGAAAATGGAGGTGTAGCAGCCGATGGACTGTGTGACAGTGAAGGTGTACACTTCTAGGTGGGAAAAACATGTGGGGAATGAGAGTCTGTGAGTTGTGGGCGTAAGTGGATCCTTGAAAGAAATCCTTCCTGTTGTACTGTGTAACTTCCTGTTTTCCCTGCCTAGCCTAAGGATCCCTCGCCCGATGGATTTTAGTCCCAACTTAGGGGTGACCCTGCTTAGAGTGAGGAGAAGTGTGGTCTACGACTGGGAGGTTCGTGGAAGGTCTGCACACAATTGGTGTAATCCAATTAAGAGATAAGTATGTTTTTTGTGCTTAGTGGTTAAATGATGTATTTTAGTGCATATCTGTGATTCTTGTAATAATATCATGTGTTTCGCTGCAAGGTTTGAATTTGGGGCATAAGATTTTCCCAGGGGAAAGGCCAAATTTTTCCAGCCGTCAGATATGGAAAAAAAGGTGCATGAGATTTAACCTCCAATTTCTTCAGACTTCGCAACTTTGGTGAAGTCTATGTGTTATAGAGAAAAAGGGGTCGAAGCTCGAAGTTTCGAAATCCCAAAGGGGATCTACACCGTAGATTCAAGGAGAAGTGCTTGACTGTTGGTTTGGGCTAAAGATAGATCAAAATTGTTAGATCAAGCCAAAACCAAAAGGTAAGGTGAAATGGTGAAAAACAAATCTCAACCGACAAATTTTCACGCGAATGGTTGTGAGTCGTAGATCTCACAACAATTCAGAAATTGAAAATTCAGTAGTAATAAGGTGTGATGGAGTGAAAAATCCTAAAGTACCGAATTATGGAGTTAATCCATACCGTCCATCAAAAGAGACACATGTCGACAGATTGGCTTGTTCGAGAATTGGACATTCGAGAGAAACAAAGTGTGCTAAGGTGAAAACTCTTGAAGTCCCAAAGTCTGGAGTTAATCTGGACCGTCCATCAAAAGAGACACATGTCGGGAGATTGACTTGTTTGGGAACTAAGCATTCTAGAGAAACAAAGTGTGCTAAGGAGAAAACTCCTGAAGTCTCGAACTCTGGAGTTCATCCAGACCATTCATTATAGGAGAAGCGTGTTAGAAGACCATATTATTAGGAGTTCGACGTTCGGGAGAATTGAAGTGTGCTAGTGTAGAATCTTTCGAAGCCCTGAAGTCTCGAAGTCAAAGAGTCGAAGCAGTGTGGCATGATGATGCCCCCTATGGTGATGTGGATATTTCCTAGACATGCCAGGTTCCACCACCTTAATTGTTGACATTTGTACTGTGTGGATCCGGAAAGTAAGGAAGTTCGGGAGTTCAACGTTTGGGAGAATTGGAGTGTGCTAGTGTGAAATCTTCTGAATCCCAAAGTCCCAAAGTTTCGAAGTGACGTGACTTGTTGACGTCACTTGGGATGACATGGACATATGATATGTGTGCCACGTGTCAGTGAGTTAAGAACCTTTGGAATATTGAAATGCCAGTTAGAACGTGACATGTCACCCATCTGATTGGGACATGTGTTCGCTTCTAGTATTTCATCATGTGGCACTCTTATCGAACGTGTATGGTGGGGCCCCTGATGGTTACATAAAGTAGTTAAAACCTTGGTGAAGTATTTAACTAGATCGGGCCCACAGTAATTGGTCACAGAGGACACACAACAATAGACCTTGTAGTCCAGAGACTAGGCACCTTGGAGGAATTGTGTTACATTTTGCATAGAGTCGAGAACTCCTGAAGGCTAGAGTATACCTCGCTATTGGTTCCAGGGGACGCGTGGCGTCAGATCCCAAGGTCCGAAGATTTGTTACTCCAGAGGAAATTGCGTTGCAATGGCTTGAGTGAGGAACTCCTGAAGGCCAGAGTTAATCTCGACCGTCAACCGATAGATGGTACGTGGAGGTAGATGCGGTAGTTCGGAGACTAGGGACTCCAGAAGATTGAGACTATGGACAGTTTGGAACTCCTGAAGCCAGAGTCCCGGAGTTGATCATGGTTATTGGTAATCAAAAGGGAAAAAATCGTTGATGTGTTGGTTGTAAATTTGTTGGTCTGACACTCTGGCGGATCTGCACATCAGTGCTTCGAAAATTCCCGAAGTCAGAGTTCCATAGTAAGTCTCAGCCATTAGATCCTGAGAAGTCATAGACCATTGATCCACCGTCCTTCACTAGTTTTCCAATTCGGTTCTTTGGGGAATTGGAAGGTTGAGGATTGAAAAAACCTCTGGATCCTGAAGCTTCGAAGTCCCGAAGCTGGAGGCCCGAAGTTATGAATAAGTGCCTGTCATCCTAGTGCTTGGCCACATCCCGTGGTCACATAAACGGGGAGTTGAGGAAAAAGGGGCTAGTAACTGTAAGTGAATTGGAGAACAGAATGGGGCTCAGAGATAGAGCCGTGGGGATTCTTGATCGACCAAAAACTACAAAAAATGGAGTCCGATATTATTTTGTTGAATCAAATTGTTTAAGTTATTCTAGAAAATTATTAAGTCTAATAGCCTGACAAAATTCGGTTGACTGCACATTTTTTAGAGTTAACAATTGTTAGAACTGAACCAAATTGTTACATAGTGCAGAGAAATGGAGGAGGCACAGAAAGATTATAGTCCATAGCATGAAGTTAGAGGAATGTATGTCCATTTGGGAGTTGAAGGAACAAACTCCAATGGGCATGGAGAAGAAATAGATAAAGACGTGGGCATGATGAAAATCATTAAAGAATTGCAAAAAATGTCCAAATTCACCAAACAGATAACGAAAGGCTTAAGAAATCCAAGAGTAAACAAGAAGACTTCAATAGGAAGTTAATGCAGAGCCTGGAGAGAATTGAAAATAATTTGGATAAGGAAAGTGGATCCAACAATTCAGGGAGCCACAGGTCCCTTGATGAGGAAACAAGAGAAAGAAGTGGTAACATACATCACTAACACTCCCAATGGCATTCCAAAAGGAGGCCACACAACAGTTCAAGTCCATTACCTACTAGAAATCATAGGAGATCTGAAGTGGATGAACTGAAGGGTGAAATGAATGAGATCAAACCTCCTACTTTTGATGGAGAGCACAAGAAAGATGAAGAGGTTGAGACATGGCTACTTGACATGAGGAAATATTTCCAATTGAATAATTATTCCTCCCATGCAAAAGGAAGAATCAAAATGTATCAAATGAAAGGAAAGGCATCTGTGTGGTGGGATCAACTTCTGCAAGTGCAACACATCAGATAGAAGAATGTTACATGGAAGGAATTCAAGAGGCATTTTTAAAAGAAGTACTTAACCAAGAGATACTATGACACAAAGATGAAAGAGTTCTTTGAACTTATATTGGGAAGCATGACTATAGACGAATATGAAAGGAGATTTCTAGAGATTTTAAAGTATGTCCCTTTCATCAAGGATGAGAGAGTCAAGATATAGAGATATCTGAATGGGCTACCATCTTTTATAGTGACAAAATCCAGTATGATGATCCTAAAACTATGGAAGAAACCATAAGGAAGGAAAAGTGTTTATATGATCAACATTAAGGAAAGCCTACTTTCCAAAGAGATTGGGAAGACAAGAGGAAGATTAAGAAGGAGCAGAGGAAAAAGGGGAACATGCCACCATTTTTCAGAAATAGTGTTCAAGGACAACCAGTTTTGAGGGAGCCTAGGATGGCTGAAGTAGGTGAGCAAAGGTCGAGGCCGACACCTATGCAATGTTGGGGCTGTAAAGGAGAACATAAGTATATATATTTCCCTCACAGAAAGGACAAGGTGAAAGATGTTCACAATGTTCAGCAAGAAGAAACAATGGAGGACATGGGTAGAAGAGTACCAAGAATCTATGCAGCCTTGGACAACAAGCAAGTTGAGCTTCAATCACGAATGATTGAAGTCGAAGGTATGATCAATAACTGATCCAGGTGGATATCGGTGGCCACCCACATTTTCTAATTGGCTCAAAATAGTTTTCTGGCAATTTTGGTAATTTACCAGACGAGCCAGAAGAAGGACAATGCCTCTTCCATTCACATATTTGGGTAAAAGGCAACCCACTTCACTTCATCATTGATAGCGGTAAACCTATGTATGTGATCAAGGAATCATACAATAAAACACAACAAGCTTTATAGGAAAGAATCATATTATTGTATCATATTAAATGTGAAAGAGAGATTACAACCATGGCCTTGATGTCATAAGGTCCCTTCCAACTTTCCTTCGTTCCCCACACACTTCCAGTCCAATAATTCTAAAAGCATAGATCTGATAATATTCACAATCTATCTTGACAAAGGCAAAACCCAAAGACACTCCAACCAAGCTAATAATTCCAAGCCAAATCCAACTTAGCCCTTCTCCATGAGAGCTCCTCTCCTTTTATAAGATGAAGAGGATAAGGTGAGGAGGTTAGGATGATCCCACTAAATCATGAAAGAGATTAATATCCAAACCATTTGGATGCCACCTCACCATGGAAGTTTCTCCTTCTAGAAGATTCGAGAAAACGCTTGTTTTTCCCACGTGTAAGCATTCTCGCACCCTGCTTATAGTGCAACCTGCGAACCTCTCGCAACCTAGCTATGGTGTAGCCTGCAAGAATAAGGAATTATCACACCCTGCCTATATAGAAACCTGTGAACATCCTCTTTAATAAGGTTTTTACAAAGGAGAATGCAACTTCTTTTCTCAGGAAAAATTCTTCTCTCTTCTTTCTTCAGGAACTCAGGCCACTGACCCTTCTGAAGGCAACAGATAGGTTTACATCATTAACAGTCATAGGTATGAAAAAAATAATGTGTAACAAAGAGCCCCCCAAAGTATGAAGTTAGAACAGAGTGATAGCTAAAATACTTTGTCAAGTGTGTGTAGGGAACAAGGAATAGTCGGTCAGAAACTTGCCAACAAATAAGGAAAAAAACAGTACAATAATACAACATCACTGAGGTAGGAATTTCTATACTCAGAATACAAATGACTCAGAGCATAAATGTCTACATGAGAAGATCCATCTCAAGTAAGATAAGTCATGGCCACTAAACATACATTGTGGTTCCATGCCGATATGACTCAAATTTGAACATAGCCACCAAAAATACATTATGGATCTATGTGTTAAGGACTCAAATTTGAACATAGCCACCAGACATACAATGTGGATCTATGTAACAGTACACTGAATATACTCCAACACAGCCTGGATCTGTCAGAAAATATCCACGGTCTTCATCTCCACCACTCTATAGTACGAATCTAACCATGTGAATACATGTGTCGAAGTCGAACATGGTAGAAACCACTTGATTACCGGTCAATGATGAGAACCGTTAACAAGTGTGAGGGAAATCACCATTAATGTCAATGACTCCCAAGGTACACTAGTACAATCCAATGAATGTGAATAAATGAGCTGAAGTCGAACACTCGGTGGAATCTCCCGATTAGGGGTCAATAATGAAAACCCACTGTCGAAAGCGAGGAAACCTTCCATTGAGGCATGCAAGTTCCAAGGTACCAATTGGTTTCTAAGTCTAATTCCTGGATAATGAGTTGAAGTCGACAGGAAAAGACTTGTCACAGGAGGGCCTTAATGTATCCCACGTCAATGACACGAAACAGGTAACAAGATTTGAAGTAGATCAGAGTAACAAGTGATTCAGGACTGACTCAGGGATGGCCGACGCAATAGAAGGCTTAAAGACTGCAGAAATGATCGATGCAACAGAAGGATTTTTGGGTTGAACTTCATTTTGAACATATTGACGACATGACAATTGTATTGGAAACACTGACTCAACAACAGGGATCACAGACCAATTTGTAATCTTATAAAGGAGTATGATCAGGAGACAAGTGGATTTTCCAACCTAGACACAAGGCGAGTGAAAGGGTGTCATGTTCAAAAGTGACTCTTCCATGGAA